>BPLR01010915.1:0-52971 GCA_021605095.1 Caerostris extrusa
CTTAGATTATAAACAAAATTTAGTAAACTTTCTATTTTGCAGATGAAAACAAGAATGAAAGAACTTTTTCTTAAATATTCAATTGAATATGTGTGAAATGCATGTGCATGGATTAAAATTTGAAAACTGTACATTCAAAATTTATTTGATGCCCTTAATTATTCAGAAATAATATTGAATTCTGGATATCAGGGATCATAAAACACTTACGTGGAAAACCAAATATATAGCATCAGTCATGGCTGAAAGGTAAACATTATGCTTCAAGATTTTTATGTGTTGTACATTTACATGTTTTATAAGCATATTGTTATTTACTGCATGCTTTGCAAAATTAAAGACGCTATGAAGCTCAAAGTGAGCCAAAGATCAGTATTAGTCTTTCATCATCATGAATGGATAAAAATTTTGTGTTTAATATTTTGTTTGTTCATACTTTCGGAAAAATTTCCTTCTTCATTTTCTGCAGTCGCTGAAAATTTTCTTAATGCAAATCGTGTACTAAAATAAAAAATACAGAGCTTCATTGAAGATGACTCGTGTTATAAACTGTTAGGATATCTGTTCATGTTTAATAGTTTATCAAACAATAAAAAATGCAATATTTTTTTTTAATAAGTAACTAACAATAATAAGCTGTAGATTCAAAGTATTTTTTTTTTTAGCTTGTTCTTAAAAATGCAATTTAACTAATTTTAAAAAGTCTTTTGAAGATTAATAACAGATATTTATACTGATGCTTTTTAAATTTTATTTGTGATAAAATTCAAAAATAATACACTGCTCACCATCCAAATGCAAAAACTAAGAACAACAAAGAAATGACAAAATGTCACACAAATTTTTCAGAGAAAATGCGTAGTATCAGTGTTAATTGATTTGAAGGTGAAGAAGACATGAATATCAGTAAAGAGTATTTCCTCCGCGACTATCAATAACTGCTGCTACATACTGAAGCATTGCATAAAAGAAGCTTTACATATGTTATTAAGGAATGGCAACCCATGTTTTCTCCACACATAGTCAAAATTCATCTGGTGTACCAATGGGTGCAGCATTCAAGCAGGTATTCTTCAATCATTAACCAGACATGTTCAATGGGTTCGATCTGTAGAACTAGATTTGATGACTTCAGATCTGGAGATTTGGAGGCCAGGGTAACGTGCAATAGGGTGGGCTAAGAAGAAAATTTGAACACTGCATGCAACTTGCTATCCTGTGGAAACATGGCCACAGACAAGACCTGAAGTTTAGAAGGAAAGCAGGCTGCAAAATCTCAAAGATTAGCATTGGTTGGTAAGTGCATCAGTAATGAGTACTAAGGAATGTGGAATTCAATACCACCCAACACCTTTGGCTTGAGCACAGTTGAGTAGACTCTCTCCATTGTATATCTAAACTTTAATCCAACCATCATGGTACTGCAGGCAGAAGCGTGATTTGCCCAAAAAAAGACATTGTCATGACATGTAGATGTCCATCTCCTACACCAGTGCATTATTTCAAATGCAAATACCTATGATTTTAAAGTTAATGGTAAGGGAGACATTGAACGCCTACTCAGACATCAAAACGATGTCGAATTGTTCGTGTGGACATCGATTTTTTTGCTACAGAATGTATTTGTTGTACAATCGTTGTATTTGTAGTACATACCTATCTTCCCATGGGAGTGGTGCGAGGAGGCTGTTGCAATAGCTCCTATTGGTCAGTCGTTCCATCCTGTGTCCACTGATTCCATATTCCCATATGACTGTTGTTTTGCTACATCCAACATAATGACCAATTTTTTAGAAGGGTAGTTTGCAAACTTTGTTTGCAACGATTTTGCCTTGATCAACTTGAAAACGTGCTCATGTTTTCTACAAGGCGTACTGAAGCTGCACAGACAAAAATTGCATAAGACAACAATCCATTCTCATCAAAACTGTAATCTTTGCTCCCTTTATATGTGGGTTGTAAGGGGCGCTGCAGTCGCCTATGATATGCACTTGTCTGAAAGTAATCATTTACATATTCCATCACTTTATACACATAAAGTAAATTTCATACTGTTTGATGCTTCCTTCATATTGTTGCATTTTAGATATCTAGCAGCATATTTACACTTTGTTGCATTCTTAATATGATAGCTAAAATATAAAAAATAATTGAAAATATTATTATGTGTTTAAAAACTTTATTACAGAATTTTTAAAAATATTATTTTATATTTATAAGTGTCTAATTTCATTATTTTTTTTTTCAGCTTTAATGGACGATGGGTCTCGGTTGACTACTTTAATCAAATAATAATTAGTCCCAAAATGATATCTGATCACCTGCCCAATGCTGTACATAATGCTCTGAAACAGTTGGTCAGTAGCTCTGGGAATTTTCCGTAACATATTTATTGATAATATTGAGAAAAAGTTTAAACGATAACTTTTAAAAGAAATAAATACGTACATTTTTGCCACTTCAAAGTTTGTCTGATGGCCTAATTACTGCTCATATGAGTAGTAGTGGAATGTAATGATAAATTGAGGCAAGTGTTTGTAAAATATCAAAAAAAGACGACTTAAATTGTACAGATTTCAAAATCGTTAAAAATTTGTTTTATTTTGTTTAAAAAAAAAAAAGCATCTCATAAGAAAAATTTTAAAATTGAGGTTTTAAACAGAAATTTGAGTAAAAAGTAATATTTAATGACAAATTTTGTTTTTTGATTATTTCACACTTGCCTTAATATACCATAAGATATTTACTGGGCCATGTGTTTCATAAACAATGTGCCAATAATTATTTAATATTTTTTTTAAAAGTTGAATTTTCTAAATGCATTCATTAATTTTTATCCTGTTAACTATGTTGCTTGTTATTTACATTGCTATAGTTTTTTTTTTTTTTTTATATTATTGTAAAAATTAATTTTATATGCTTTGTTATATTTTGTATTTGACATATAATTGTTAATAAGTTGTTTGCTAAAATATACTTACCCATAGTTTTTTGTTAATTTTTCAAATTCAAAATGTATTTTAAATAATTTTATTTCATAACATTTAAAAATATAATTTAAAACAATCAACATTAAATGTAACTTATGATTGCTTCATTATTTTCAAGGTGATAAAAATTTTTACATTTTATGACAATTTGCTTCCATTTTTTAAGTATGTTTTAAAATTATCTTAGATTTTACATTAATTATTATTTGTTTTTGTTTTGTAAGAATATTGTTGAATGTTAATTTAATTTTTATAAAACTTGTGGAATTATTTAAATATAAATATTTATATAAATTAAAAAATGACTTATAATCAAAAAGAAATTGAAATCGAAAAAAATCTTCTCAATCAAATATATTGTGTAGATATTTATAGAAGTTTTTATTAGATTTTATAGATCTGTAATTTTTTTTAAATGAAAAAAATTTAAAAATTCTAGTTTATCTAAAATATTTAGAACATTTTAAATTTTTTTTCAAATTAATGCAATTGAAAAGTGTGTTTTATTTTAAACTGAAATTATTTTAATATGTATTATTTTATTATAAAACTTTTTTTCAAATTATTGTAATGATAAAAAATATTTTACATTTCATAGCAATTAATTGCTTTTAATATGTGTTTGTATATTTTAGCATACAATGTGTATGTTTCTTCTACTTATTTTCTTAAGTGATATTGTGACTGTAATTTTAATTTTATATTTTTTGTGATCTTAATCTAGTCATTAAATCTTAGATTTTATTTAAAAAATTTTATATCTGTGTCGTTCTTTGAGTCATTTCTTCAATTAATTGTTACTATTCCATATTTTCTATAAGGATGTAGTTATGTTTTTAAAAACTTGAATTTTTATTAGAGTTATAATTTATATTTTTACATGATAAACATAATATCGAATGTCTTATTTGTGTGCTAAACGAATCTTGTAGAGTGAATGTTGTGTTTGTGATTTTTATGTTTCAAGGTTTGAACTTGCATTGTATATAAAGACATGCTAGCAAAGGTGGTAGAGTATTCTAAACTCACATTCTGATTTATCTATGTAATATTCTTAAAAAAAAAAAAAAAAAAAAAAAAAAAGAACTTCTTTCATAGAAGGTCCTATAGTCCGACCACCGATTGTGATGAAAGTTGGACATATTAAAAAAAAAAAAGAGCATTGTAGGGGAAGAATGGTTATTTAAGAGGGATTTTAATTGCAATAAAAATAATTTTAAATTTTAATCATTAAAAATTTAGATGGCACCCTATTAAAAGAAAAACTAGATGAAAAAAATTCCACACAAACTATTATACTTTTTTCTTTTAAAGCAGCTGTGCACTGCATATGTCTAACTCCTCTAACAAGTAGCGACCTGAGAACCAATTGGCTAGCGCTGTGACCCTTTACCACAGGCTTCAGGTTTGAATCCTGGCTGTGGTATGAATGTTTGTTATTGGTTTGGAATTCACGTTAAACTGTAGGTCCCGGTCTAATTAACCCAAAGCGTGCAGAAAATGATCATAGAGCGACAAACCAAACCTCTAACAAGTAACTGATTAGTCCATTTCTGTGGTCGGACTATAGATATCGGGTTTGTTTATTTATTTAATTGTAAAAATTTTAGTCTGTTGAAAGATGTTTATTTCTGTTTGAAATCACTATTTATATTAATGCATCAAATGTTTTACTGATAAAGTGTACATACATCTTCACGTTTTAGTTACGTAGTTCATTGAAAGTTTACAGTATAGATATTACGATATATCAGTGCTATTTCTTTCATCTTTCTTGAGTTCCGTCTTTGTAAGGTTAGGAAGTGAATTTAGTTTAACTTTTAATTTAAATCATGAAATATATATATAAATACATTCACTATTCTGAAACTGCCAGACTTATGAACATCCTTACATGAAATCTGTAGTAGAGCTGAAAATGTTAAGAATATAACATCTTTCTTGTTATATAACTGTTAAAGCTATTTTTATTTCTTCAATTACACGTTCTGCTTTTAATGAATAATGGTTTCTTATTGCAGGGATTAGTCAAGTTAAGTAGTATTTTTGCTTTTAAAAGGGTTTTTTTTTTTTTAAAGTTTTTTGCTTTAATAGTTATTTTTAAATTCTCCAAACTCAATAAAATATGTAACTCTAAAATTTTTTTAATTCTATTCATGTTATAAAATAATTAGTAAAAAATGCTTCATTGCATTTTTAGAACAAAACGTTTGATGGGTGTGATAAATATAAAGAAAAAAAATGAGTGCTAAATTTAAAAATCAAACTTTGTTAATCAAATGACAGTAAAGTTGTTCATTAAAGAATTTTTATAAAACTAAACCTTTATATATAGTATTTGTATAATAATCTAAAATAGAATTGAATATATTTAATTTGAACATTATATAAAAAAAAAGTCTGACTAAAATATTAATTTTATTTATTAATATATTTGATAGTTATTCATCCTGCCTTTTTCTGATTTGAAATATGTTATCTTAGTTATTAATTACTTATGAATGTTTACTTTTTTTCTGGGAAAAGGAGGGTATGACTTAATTTATTACATTTTTAATAGTAAATTAAGTTTGTTAAAAAATTTTATTAAATATATTTTACTTGCATGTGTAATATAAAGTTTTTAAACTAGTATAATTGTAAATAATTATTTTTTTTTTTTTTTTTTTTTTTTTTTTTTGTCATTAAAAGAAAAAAAATTTTTTGGTCTTCAATTGTAATAATGAAGTATTTGTACATTTTATTGTATTTTAATATGTTTTTTTAACCAATGTAATTACTTTTTAAATATGCTTTTAATTTCTATTTCTGAGAAGAATCTCCCCTGCCCCTTGTATTAAGAGTAGGAACCACAACTTTTGAGTTCAATGAATGTAATAAAAAAATTAATTAAAATTACACACAGGAATAAATATTCTAATTATTTAAAATATTTTGTAAAGTCGTATAATATATAAAGAAAACCCTTGCCAGCATGTTCTTCATCATAGTATGAAATTTGCATTTATTTAAAGAATATTATATTTTTCATGCATTTAATGTTTTGTTTTAGAGTGTTATTTAAATTTCTTGTTAATAGTCTTTCTTATATTAAATAATACATAGTGTATATAAATTAGTGTGAAGAATGAAATGTGATACATATACTACAAACAAATATATATATATACACACACACATACACATATAAATAACTATGAAAAAAACTTCCTTCAATTATATTGGTATTATATGTAACTGCTGAGCATTTAAAAGAGCAATATTTAATGAAATGATATATAATTATATATTGATATGTCATATGTACTAGAATGTTGCTTGAGATTTAGTATGAATAAACTGTTTAAAAAAATCATGTCTTGTTACCTACTTTTTAATTACTTGATCAAAAATGAAAATCACATACATCCTTAGTATTCACAGCAAAATTTTTGCAATTTACATAGAAGTAAATTTTAAAGAAATTTTACTTACATATTAACTTACGTATTAACTGTACCTTGGCGACAGTTGCGCCAATTAAGAGCACACGCGCCAAACACAGCTACAGATTTGGCGGTTTTTAAGTGGCGCCAATCTGCACTTAAAATTTTTGTTCTAAATAATAAAATATATATGAAACACTTCATTTAAAATCAAAACTATTTCAAAATATTTTTATTCCAAATAATAATATATATAAAACACTTCATTTAAAATCAAAACGATTTCAAAATTCAAAACACTTTATTTAAACACAAAGTAGTCAAACGGATTTCAGTGGAAAACAGGCCGATATAGAGTTTTAATGGTACACGATAAGCACACTGACTGAAATTGCATTTCCAAAACTTACGTTCACCAAAATAAAGTTTCATGTCTTGGGAATTTCCGTTGTTTTGGTAAAATATTTCGCTCCTGAAAAAAATAAAATTGAATCTTGTTCTGTTTCTGGCAAATCCCAAATACGCATTTTCGAGCACTACAAAATGGCGTCAAAACTCAGCAAATCTGCAGCTGTTATATTGGCGCCACTTAAAAACCGCCAAATCTGTAGCAATTAGATTGGCGACACTTAAAAACCGCCAAGGTACCGTTAATACGTAAGTACCGAAATTTTTCATCTATATTTATATATAGTTATTAAAAATAGAATTATTAATCCAAATTGCTCCTTGCATTAAAAATCATTATTTCATTTTATATTTCAAAAATAAATAAATAAAGAATCTTATCACATTCTATTACTTGTATATTTGTATTGAAATATGATGCATATTATATTATTCAATATAGAAAAATTTTCGTTGAACATCAGCTGCAATTCATATATATATATATAACACTCGAGGCCACAGGTTTATATAGCGCTCAATGCCACATATATATATATATAAATATATATATATATATTCAATTTGTTGCTTTTACTAAAATGTGAAAGTTAAAAGTCTCCAATAAAAAATGGCAGAGCTGTTATTAACTTCCACTAAAATTTAGTGACATCTTATTTTCATGATAAATCATAAAATGAGATCAAACAGACAAAAAAGATAAAAAGTGATGGATTACTATTGTTTATTTACAAAAACATAAAAATGAGATTACTCTAAAAAAAAAAAGTTTCATATAGTTTAGCAACATTTTAATCATAATCAATAACCATAGAAATATTTTCAAATGCATATGAATACATGAATTCTGAAAACCATATAAATTCTCATTATTTCAATCCAATTGTGTTAATTAAAATAAATACTTCTTAAATATAGTTAATGTTAAATACTGTTAATAAAAACCTTTTAAAGGTGTTATTTTCATGGAATTACTCGTTCTCCTTTTTTTTTTTTAAAGGTATATAGGTATTTAAAGTCCCTGCATGAATTTTGAGTACTTACTTATTAAGGTCCTGCAATAAATCGCTTACGTATGAAGAGAAACCTACTACCATCAAGGTGAAATGTGGTTTTCAAGCTCTGACTATTTGATGGTAAATTGTTTATGAAATTGGTCGGACAGTTATTTAAGTTGTCTAAAAGATTTGCAAAAAGGTCTGAAGGGAAATATGGTGTTTCAACCATAGGAACAGATATCCAGATTTAAGAAAAGATGAATCCAAATAAATTTGTTTGGGTAAAAACCGTTTTGTCAGTATAAAATGTTTCTGATACACAGTATTTAGAATTTGAAGGTCACTATGACTAGAAGAGATAAAAACAGCAGCCACATATTTGAGTATGTTTCATATAGTGGACGAAAATGGAAATTTGGACGAGATGCCAAGACCAACAACCCCAGAAATTACTGGCAATTGCTTTAATTGCATTTAACTTTTTAACAGCTTTCTTTTTTTTTAGATATAGGAAGTATTGTTTGAAAGTGAGTTTATTAGAGAAAATGATGCGATGCCAAGAAAACGGGTGTGTTGTTCCCATGGTATTTTGATATTATGAATTTGCAAATGCTGAGTTGGCATTTGTTTTTTTATTTGAAAAATTTACCACTTAACATTTATCGGGTTGAAGGACGAACTTTTGAGTGATTTTATGAAGAGAAATTTGACGATTAAAGGAAAAGTTTTCTAACATTTCTCTGGTTGAAGGACGAATTTTCATGTTTCACACTTATGTGTGATTTTATGAAGAGAAATTTGATGATTAAAGAGAAAGTTTTCTAAATTTTCGTCACTGGCAAAAAGTAAATATCATTTTGAAATTCTGTAGGAGCAGGGATGATATAAAAAAAAAAATTCATATGAATGGTGAATAGAAAATCATTGAGCACACTTCCTTATTGTAGTCTGTGAAAGGAAAATAATTTTATCGAAACTGAGTTCCTCCATTTGACATGAAAATTTCTGTTATTGACGTAATTAAAAATTCATTTTGCAGCAGTGATCTTTACAGATTAACTTAATTGGTATGTGGAACTCGCTTTCGAAATTAAGCAATGTTTCTTGTACATATTACAAAAACTTGAATCGAAGAAGATCTTTCCATTGTAAAATGTTGAAAGCGAATGGAACGTGAAAACAAAAATAAGGACGAAGTTGAAAAAAATTTTATAAATCAAAAATAATAATCTAAATTACTTCTTTAGCATTCTTAAACTGATTATTATGCAATATGATGAATAGAGAGAAATCGGGACGGAGTGCTAAGTTTGGCAATATACTGTTAAAATTTTGTAGAATCTCGAAGAGCGGGGGTTTTTTTTTTTTTATTAAACGGGGTTATTGGAGGTGTACTGGTGGAAGAAGAGAGTTTCTTAATCGCTTGACTGAGGGAGATAAAAGCTGCTGTTATATTTTCTGCTGTAACTTTAATCGTGTCTTGAAAAAGAGGAGGCTTGTAAGTGACAGATATCTTTGATTAATTGTTGGATTTCAATGGTTTGCTGATATCCAATAATTTAGTGATTTCGTCTTATGTAACATAATTAGAGGATAAAATAGTAGTAACTTTGAGTTTACATGAAAGGAATCTCTTCTGGAGTGCGATATACACTCATGTCCATAAATTAAGGATAATGGAGTTCAGGCAAAGAAAGAGACAGAAGCAAAACAAATTTGACTTATTTGTAAAGTCTATTTATTAAACAAAAAAGTAAAGAGCAAAAAAGATGCTATATGTTTGACATAATTAATAAAAATTGCGATTTTTACTCCCTGGAGCAAATTTCAAAAAAAGAACCTATTTACAAAAAACAGTATAACATGGTGAGTATGATGGGTAATATGGAGTATGTCTCCTGGACGATGCAATACAGGCCTTACAACGCCTAGGCATACTGAGTATCAAATTATCAATCTGATCTTGGGGAATATTACACCACTCATCAAGCAATGCCCTCCGAAGTTCCGGTTGACGAGTTGCAATTCGTCGGCCAAGCATATCCCACACATGCTCTATTGGATTCAAGTCCGGTGAGTATGCTGGCCAATCCATACGGGTGATATCCTCCAATTGAAGGCATTCGTCTACAATGTTTGCACGGTGAGGACGGGCGTTGTCATCCATAAACAGAAATTCAGCCCCCATGGCGCCCCGAAACAAACGTACATGTTGTTCCAGAATGGCATCCCGATAGATGTGGCCTGTCATCGCTACACTCTGAATATGCAGGCCAGTTCTGGAACCAAGAATAATTCCTCCTCAAACGAGCCATCCTGCACCACCGTAACGGTGTCGTTCAATGGTGTTCTCTTGGTGGTAACGGGTACCTGGCGCTCTCCATATGAAAGTCCGGCGAGAATCAGACTGCAAATTAAACCTGGACTCGTCGGAAAACATCACACAAGACCACTGTTGCGGTGTCCACAATGCTCTCATGCTCATGCTCTCTACGCAAGGTTAATCGCAGGCGACAGTGAGTTGCGGTAAGTGGAACACATCTGACAGGCCTACGAGCATATAGACCAATGTGCCCTAAGCGTCTGTACACGGTCTGCCTTGAAACTGTCGTACCGGTAGCTGAAGAGAGCTGACGAGACAGGTCTGATGCTGTGCTCCGTCTGTTTCTTTTGGCAGTAACTGCTAAATACCGGTCCTCATTCGACGTTGTAACTCGGGGGACGATCTGTGCTGTAACATCTACTCACATTACCATCATCTTGGAATCGTTGCCAAAGCCTGGAGATGACACTCTGAGCGATTCCAAGTTCCTCGGATACTTCCAGCTGTGTACGTCCACATTCCAGTCGTCCGATAATTCTACCACGTAAAAAATCATCCAAATGCTTCCTTTGTGCCATAACTATGCGGTTATTGCACTGAAAGGCTTTTAAAGCGCTTGTGAACAATTTTACTTTTTGCCACCATTCCTTATATACCCCTCTCTTACACTCTCGTCATTGTGACGCACTATCCGCGCCATCTGGTGGTTTCCTGTAATTTGCATATTCTTCTTCAAGATGTGTGTGATAATTCTACAGGTGAAATTTTTATTTTAGAGTTTAATTTCTGTGTGATTCAGAATTATCGTTAATTTATGGACATGAGTGCATTATCCAGGATTCTATAAAAAAAAAAAAAAAGACGATTGAGAGTTTGGAATTTAAGAGAATTTTCTTCGGTTTTGCGCTTAGCACTGTTGTTTGTGGCCTTGTGTTCTTAACTGAAATTAGCACATTTTGAAAATTGTGTTGAGCACAAAGCAATAGGATGTTGGGTGTTGCAAAATTCGCAGATATTTTAATAGTTCATGATTGAGTGCATATATGAGAAACACTTTCGACACTGATTGGGTTTATCGAAAAATAAAGATTTTTTTTTTCGCTTAGGGCATAATCAGTCTTGTTCTAGTAAAATATTTCCTAAAATAGTTATTAAGATTGAGGGAATAAACTGTGCGTTTCTCATTTCCCTTTCCCATTCATTTTTGTAAAGTTGTTTCCTCTTGTAGTTCGTTCGCAAGTTCTTCTAATGATATATTAGGGGAATATTAATAAAGAAAAATAGGATTGTGATTTATTTTTGCCTAAAGGGATTCTGAAATCAGAGCGCTCACGATAGCTCTGATGATTCTAAATAAATCAATGGTTATTATGAATTTATATAATTAAGTGAGTTGCGTTGCATATATTAGATGTATTTTAAAGTAGTAACCTTCAATTAGACGATATATTGTCTTTCAATATTTTAGAATGCACTTTGGGATTATTCCTCTGGGTTCTTAGAGTAAGATAGAGAAAGATCTTACACCGTGGTTCAATAGGATTTGTAAGTCTGTTAGAATATCACGATTATCTTTCAATCGAATATCTTCATTCGAGTGGACTTCATTAAATTGGAGTTCAAAGCTGCTTTCACCAGATTAAGTTCTAATTACATCACTACTCAAAATACAGGCCTCTTGCATCTAAATTGAACAATAAATCAAAACTAATAAATTGTGAGAAATTCAAGTTAAAGCAGAAAGTGGAATATATATATGTATAGGGACTTACCCAAGCTAGGATGAAGACCAAACTGTAGAAAAATTATATTTCCAGAAAACCCTTAAACACTAACAAATGGACAAATTGATATATTAGCATTCTTACTTAACGCAATGATGACCCGTTTAGAAACTTCAGAACTCCATATTTACATGTGCTGTAGTGTGGCCAAATTGATTCAAGAAATCAAGTAATTAAATGCGGAAGTAAAGATAATGTTTACATTTTCATTTTCTCCATATGCGCTGGCTCTTTTCATCTGTTAGTTTTGTGACGTGTTTTTATTGTGTTAAAACCCCCGAAATCTTAAATATTTAAGAATAATGGAATCTAATGGCAAACAAAATTGGGAAATAATTAAGCTGTGCATTAGAAACTGCCGAAAAAATCAGGATAATAGAAGTGAAAAAACCATTTTATCTGATTTGAAAGAACTTGATTTCACAAATGATCTCTGTATTAATTCAGATATTGTTCGTGATAATGAAGAAAAAAATAGTGTTTTTTATAAATTATTAAAATATTTCGAAGTGAAGGGAAAATTTTTTTTTCTTTTTATTTCTGTATTAAAAATGAAGAATCCATAGAAGAAATCTTAGACATAATCAAAGAAAAATGTATTAGTTTTCAAAACGTGAAATTTCTAGAAGATTTGAATACATATCTGAAAGCTATATCCTTAGGAGAGGAGAGTGCAAAGAAATTTCTGAAAAATGACGATTTTCCTGATGCCTTTTTTAATTCCAATAATTATAAAAATACAACTACCTATGAAAATTTGAATATTAATTTCACCAATCGTGATCAAAGCTTAAAATGTAGTGAAATATTTGATAAAAAAATTGAAAGATCAAAAATAAATGCAAATAAATTGCAGAAAGTATTAGTATATGATAATGGCTACCAAGCAATTGTTATTGATAAAATTTTTGATCATATAAATTACTCATTTTCATCTGATAGCTCATGCCAACTAATTATTAAAAGATTAATTGAAAATGAGGCACATACAGCTTTTATTGATATTACAGCAAGTAATGTCATTAATGTAGAATTAAAAGTTAATGACGTGCTTATTGATCGCAGAAAAATTCTAAATTTATTCTTGAAGGAGAACATAATTTTGTTAGAGAAACAAAGTTTACACGAAATTTTAAAAAAGTTTTTAGAGGAAGAAAAACAGTATGCAGTTGATTATAATTATTTTCTGGTAAGTAACGTTTCTCAATGAATTAGTTTAACTTTTGCATGAATTTATTCATTAATCATTATATTAAATACTTGTAATTTATATTTTTTAATTTGATTTTGATTTTCTTTTTTGTGTTAATTTAAAACGATTTTAAATTAATGTAATGATTTGAAAACTTCATTGAATATTTATGTATGATTGATACAAATTCAAATCAATTGAATACTAGTTTATGTTTGTTGTACAGACATAATTTTTATAAGAAGTTATCTTATAAAATTTTGTAACGTGCATTTAAGTTTTCTATTTTGAAATACATTAATCCTATTTAATAATTTTTTATGCTGTCTTAATTTTTTTCTATTTCAGTCATTATATCATTAAATATTTCTGCGATGTAAAAGTGATATTAAAAATGTTCTTAATTTTAATTTAAAATACTCACTATTTGTAAACTATTTCTATTTTCTTCTGTAACTGATTAGAATTTAAACTACAAATATATACAACAAAATTTGTATATTCAAAAAAATTATGGATAATAGGTTCTGTAGTTATATTATTTTTCATTTACTATACATATTTTTATTACTTGATTGCTTTCTACAATTCTTATATATAAACTATGTTGCTTCAAAACTTTTATTTTCCTATTGGAATCTTTGATTTTTTATTTTGAAAAACGCCCTGGATTTTAATTTAAACTGTTAAAATTTGTAATTATGAATTTCCTGATTTTGTGAAGGATAAATAAACATATGTTTATTTTTCCTTCTTCATTTTGAATAAATTTGTGCAGAATTGTTAAGAATGAAATTTTCAATTATTTGATTAATAATTAGTAATATGCCAATAATACTTGAACTGGAAAACTTTTCCAAGATGTGATTTTTCTTAATTGTTACTATTATTTCCTCATTTTTCAAATGCTTTGATAACATATGGTAGTTAAAACAGATTTTGGTACTTAGTGTTAACGCTACCGCAGCTACAGATTTTATTTACAAAACAGATGGGTGTATAAAACTTAAAGGGCTGCTCTCTCCCCTCATTTTGATGAGGATAGGAAAAAAATCTATACTGTCCAATTAAATTGATATGTTAGTCATCACCTTACTAATTCTGACATAACAATTATTGTAATAGTTTGTTTATAATTTATGAATTTTTACCAGACAAATGGCATTAAGAAGAAATTTAAATTTTATATAATGTGATTAATTACTTTTTCAAGACTTTTTATAGTAATTTTAGTTATTTTTCTTTTCCTGTTAGTTAATAACAAAAAATTTCATTCTTAACAATAAATAATTAACATAAATTCAAAAAAAAAATCAATTTTCAATTTAATAAATTAAAAAAATTAATTTTCTTACCACAGGATGAATGCTTGCCTATTAAAACTTTAGAAAATCTGGCTAACTGGAAACCCCCTCCTACAAAACATGTAACAGCACCATTGAGTAAGAGGAAGAAAGATTTAAATCTCATTAAAACTTTAATATGCCATGATATGAAAGGAGGCTATTTGGAAGACAGGTATTTGCATATGATTGTAATTAATATATATTATAGTACTTAATAGTTGTTTTAATGGTCTGTGACATTTCTGAGATTCAGTCATCTTAAAAGAAGTGCAGCAGTGTAAGATAGTTATCATATCCATTTTTACATATGGCTTTGACACTTTATTCTCTCTAAAATACTTGAAAACCAAGTTATTTATGAAAGTGAAATTTGAGAAAAATTTTTGATGCTGTAACTCAAATGGTTATTGGTAGAAAAATACAGGAGTGAGTGGTATAAATTATTTAAATCGAAATGATAATATTAGTTATGTATAAACATGAAAATTGTAATCATATTTATTACACGAACACAACTTCTTTAAATTTAAAATCTAACCGTAAGCAATGGGAACCTGACTTAAAAAAAATATATGGATAGATGGTATTGACAATGAATTCAGTGTTATCATAATTGGAAAACCTTATGCAAATAAAAGAACAGAATAAAGGAATATTTTTCAAAAGAGCAATTTTTTCCAAAAATATATTTGCAAAATTTTAGTCATCATTTAGTATTTCTTTTATTGTAGTTACCTTGACAAAACCGCTATAACAGATATTCTCATGTTTAATGACATACATGATTTTTTAATTGTATCACCTATGTGATTTTGCCCTAATAAAAGAAAAAAATTATAGGTTTACACATCTAGTGGAATGAATATAATTTTTAATATACAAATCAATAACTTTACCCAATTAATCAGTAATATATTGTATATTAATATATAAAAGTAAATATGAAAATGATAAATAAATGCTTTTTAAACATGACGAGTTTTAAGTCCTCTGGTTGATAATCCTGTGTGCACACTTATTTTATACTTACTCTGTATTTTCATTTACGAGACTTCAATTGAGGACCGTGTTGTTCAAATGTCTTTTTAAGTGAGTGCAAATACTACACCTTTAATGTTATTAAAAATACTTTATGAAAAACTGTTTTTATAGATATATGAATTCAATAAATTGAATTTATTTCACGAGCCCTTTTAAATACATTAGTACAGAAAAGAATCAGGATTTTTTGGCCGACTCCTCATCCTTTCTTTTTACTATTCATTTCATTTAAATTATCTTTTTTCACAAAATATTAACACAGATTTATAATGGCGCATTTTCTGTCAATTGTTATGATGCAAAAATATTTTATAGCATTTTATCAATATAATTTATTAGTGCATTTTCTTAAATAAGAAATGAACATTTTTTTCTATGATTCTTAATTTTTCCTTTTTTTTTCTTGTAATTTTTCTCTACAATAAATGCTTAGAATGTGTGTTTCTTTTTTAAAAACTTTATTTGATAATTTTTTCATAGATTTTTGTGTTTTTACACAGATTCTAATTACAGATTTATAAATGGGGCGAAGCAGGATGATCCTTTCTTTTTTGTTCATTGGGCTGCCGTTGATATCTTTGGATATTTTAGCCATAATTTAGTTTCAATTCCTCCTTGTAGTTGGATTTCAGCTGCACATAGAAATGGTGTACAAGTAATTGGTAAATAAATTAATATTTTTATCTGTTATTTATTTCACTTAAAATTTGATTAGATAATTAATAATTTTTTTTTATTCTTCATGAGCCCTTATTTATTTATCAAAGTTAATGCTGTATTTCATTGATAAAATACATATGTAGTACAAACAAAAGTATCATTTCATGACTGTTGTAGAAATTGTAATTTGCTAGCATTAACAAAATGTTTTTTTTTAATTAAGCCAAATTTATATCATTATATTGTATGAAATATAATTTATAGTGTAAATATTTTAAAATATCAAAATACAAGTTTCTGTGAAAGATTTTTTTTTATTAAACATATTATATTATAAAAATATTAATATTTTTATATTAAATTCTCCATTATATGTTAAGAGTTTATATTTCCTTTTATTTATTTATTTTTTATCTTTAATTTAATTTGTATTAATTTTTATAAGAATTCAGTGACATGAAATTGTATTAATTTTGATTTAAATGAGTTATTATAAAAATATTTAAATGGTTTTCTCATAAACCGTTATCAAAACAAAATTTCATCTTAAACTTTCAACTTAAAAAATTAAACATTGTTTTTTATTTTCTCAAATGAATTTAGTGTTAAAATCAAGACATTAAATATTTTGTTGGCATCATGAATTATTAATTTTTTGAAATTTATTGTAATATATAATTAATATTCTGAAATGAAGAAATTGTTAGTTATTTTACTAAATACTTAGTTATATATATTTATTCTTTTAGGTACTTTCATTTCTGAATGGGATGAAGGTGTGAAAGTTTTTGAAACAGCATTTTCAAATAAAATATTAGTTGATCAATTGTGCATGCAGCTTGTTAATATTGCAGCTCATTATAATTTTGATGGATGGTTAATCAATATTGAAAATGAAGTAGAGGTTAGTTATATAAATGGTATTTCTTATAAGTTTAATTTCAATTAAAAAGCATTTTTTTTTTTTTGATATTTTTATTTCAAATAATTTTAAATGATGATTTTTTCAACCTTGTGGAAGTTTCCCTTATTCCATTGTAAATAGTTTTTGTAAATGTGTAATTGTGCTTTTTCTGAAAGAATTGTCTTTGAATATTTAATTGTATTTTTAGTAACAAATTGTTCACTTATTTTATCTTACTTTTTTTTTTTTCTTTTTACCCTTTTTTTTGTTTTCTTTAATGCAAAGAAATGTTTTGCTGGTTTTGAACTGTATTTAAAATGTGTTTTCTTACATGAAATAATTTTGAAAAACATTATTTGTTTATTTTGTAAACTTCATTTTAAATCATCAAATCTAATAATTTGGGGCTCATATTTTTAAAATAAAAAATGTGTTGTTACATTTAATTAATAAAAAATTAAATATTTGCAAAAGAAGACAAAAAAAGTGGAATACATCCTAATTTTTATTATTTATCTGAATTGCACTTATTTATTTCTTTTTTCTGAAAAAAAAGTAAATTTAGCTTTATTGTTATGTTATTAGAATAAAAAAAATTTTGATTAAAAAGAAATTTTTTTTTATTTGCATCAAAATTTTTTTGAAAAACTAGTATTTTAATAATTTCAAACGAAATTGTGCCAGTTTGAATAATTCAGATTTAAATAATAATAAGGTAGCTTATTTATTTTCATTTAAATTTTAAGTATAAAAATTATTTTATTACATTTTTATATTTAAAATATATTATTAGTTTTATTTTATATTTTAAAAATACATTCAATAATGTGCAATTCATGCATTATATACTTATGATTTTGCTTTTAGTAATTAATATAAAAATTATATTTGCATTTCATTGATAAGTAAAATTTATCAAAACACAATTTTTTTATTAGATTTATTTTTATACATAAATAAGAATTTAAACCATTTAAAAACAATTTATTAGTTATAATAAATTATGTATTTAAATATATCTAAATTTGGTGTATCTGGTTTGAAAAAATGCTCCAAATTTGAAAGCAATAATTAAATAAACAATTTTCATTTTGCTTTTTTGTCATCTTTTGTGTGTGTGTGTGTGTGTTTGTTTATCTTAATTAATTTTAAAACTAAATTGATTTGGTTTTGAATTCTATTTTTATCTTACAGTTTACATAAGTCAATTTTTTTTTTTTAAAATGAAAAAAATTAAATTAATCATTAAAATTAGCACATCTTTAAATTTTTTTTATTTATTGATTATCTTTTTGTTTTTAGCCTTGCCAAATTGTGTTATTAAATCACTTTGTAAAGTCCCTAACTTCAAAAATGCACGCATATATTCCTGGATCTCAAGTAATTTGGTATGACAGTGTTCTTAAAAATGGTGATCTTGAATGGCAGAATTGTTTAAATGAATCAAACAGGTAAAAAATAAAGCTTTTGTGTTGTTATTTCTCCTTTTTTTCTGTCGCTCATTTTTTACTCTTACAACTAATATTCAGTACTCTTTCAGAATCTTGAAAAACTTGATTTTTAAAATTATTTATTACATCTTTTCAGATTTTTATACTTTTACAACATATTATTATTTAACATTCTAGTTGATGTTTATGTTTATTAATTTATTATTTTTATTTATTCATTTCCAATTATTTCTTGAAAAATTAATGCAAAAAAAATATTTATTTTAAAACATCATTCTGAAAGATTTTGTTTTTAATTTCCAATCTGTTTTGATGTAAACAATTTAGACCAAAACAAATGTATTCAATTATAATTTAGAAACTAGTTGTGATTTCAAACAGTTATTCAAAAATTTTAAAACTTTTTCTTAAATTTGTAGGGCATTTTTTCTTAATGCTGATGGCATCTTTTTGGATTATAAGTGGAAGGAAAAACAGCTGATTCATTCCTATCTTCAAGCTGCTGGGCGAAATGTTGATGTATATGTTGGAATAGATATATTTGGAAGAGGCGATTGTTTCACTAAAGGAGGCTTTATGACAGACATTGTTCGTATAAATTTTTATTCTATGAAACTTTTAAAGTAGAATGTATCAATTTATTGTCAAAACAGTCTTCATCAAACTGCCAATATTTTAGCATTAAGACATAATATAATATCTAATTAAAATTTTTCAAAAATAAAAGTATAAGAGCAAACATTAATCTAGCATAATCTTTAATCTGGCATTGATAGTTTTACATATTCTGTAATCTCGGCACGATTCGAGCCTTTACTTTTGTGTTTGGACATTTGTCGACCATGACTGCCAAATGGTGGCATAATGCTTCTAGTATTTTTGCCCAGTATATATTGAAACTGTCTGTTTTAAATTTATTACGTTTTTGCATATTAAATGTGTATGTGTTTTAATGATTTAAATGTTTATCCAAAATGCTTTTTAAATTAGATCTACCCTTAAAACTAGATTGCAGAGTTTCTTCAATAGATGTTATCAAGGAGTCACTCCAATTTGTTGTTTCTCTTAAGGATCTGTCTGTTTCCGCTTGCTCTAATCCAGACGATTTAATCCATATGGCTAATTCGTTATTTGGAAGTGAAGCCACTGGGCAGTTTACCAAATCCCCTTTTCTCTGGCTCCTTAGCTGAAGTTTGGATAATGGAACTATATTAATCTTATGCTATGCGATGTTAAGTTATTTAATCCAGCACAACCCTTGTCCTTAATGTAGTGAATTAAAAAGAGATGTTATTGTAGTTACAATTAAGGAAACCTTTAATGGTTTTATCTGTATTAAAAATAATAGAAACTTACTATTTACTATTATTTCTTTTATGGACATCTGTCATATTTTTTATTTTAAGTTCATTACATAAGTTGATTGTAAATAAATAAGTACAGTTATGAGTAAATTGTTGAAGAAATTCCTATGTTGTGTTTAATTTGTCACTTTTTAAACTAGTTATCTCTACTGCAGTCAGATGGTAAACCCTTAAAAAAATCATCTTAAAGTTTGTCCACATAGTATCATAATGTTAGTTTTGATGGGTAGACGGGCAATAATTTGTAAACATTGTTGTATCAAACTATTTTTTAAGTGCACTTTCCAAGGTAATAGCAATTGTACATTGTATTTCAAAAACTACTATTAAACGATATATCAATGTTTGGCTTTTTATCAATTTTTTTACTTTTCCAGAGTATTGACAATGGATTTTTCTAGAACAAAATCCAGTGAACATTATTTATAATTTTCTAAATATCACAAATTCTATTAAAGTACCGGTCCAGACAAGAATGAATCCCATTCGGGAATCCATCAAAAACCAATTTGGGATTATCCTGCCAGAAAATCATGTATTTTGACATTGCTCTGGCAAGAGTCTGTTTTTTTCTGCACATCAAAGAGACCCCATTTCAAATGTCATTCACATCCATAGATAACGTGTTGCTTTTCCCTGTCAAACTGAGACATTCTGCTCTCGTCTGAACAGGCCTTTAAGATTTGTGTGTTTGCATTTTCATTTCAGATGCATTGTTAAATAATGTAAATTACAAAAATCTCTAATATTTATAAATTTTATGTTTTCTAATTTTAAAACGTATGGCTATAAAAGAGCACTTAAATTAATGCTTTAGTTCTGATATATGAATAATGTGTTCATCCCTAATAGTAAAATAGATTTCTAGTATGTTTGTATCTGTATAACAGCAAAGAAATTAGGTAAAAAATACTCATGTAGTATTTTTAATTTTTTTATTTAGTGTCTTAAAGAAATTCGGAAGCATGATTTTATCGATTGCCGAATTTTTGCCCCTGGTTGGGTGTATGAGTGTCTTGAACTAAAAGAATTTAAAGAAAACCAATTTAAGTAGTAAGTTTTCTTACTGAAAACTCAAATACTAAATAGTATAAAATTATTAACTTGCCCGTGCATGTTTGATATAAAGCAAATATTTACAAAAACATTTTTAAATGTACCAGATAAAATTTCATTTTATTTTATTTTTATTTATTTAAGTTTTCCCTATATATTTCTTAATTTTAACTATTGTAAATTTATTAATTTTATCTTTTAAATAAAGTAATTGCAAATGTAATTTATTATTAATGAATATGTGGAGGTTTTCGGGGGTATGTTTACCCCATAGATACTCTGAAACAGGTATATCCATTTCCATTTGCATTAAATAGTTTTGTATGTTTGGTTCAGTTAAAATTGAAGTTGTATTTTTTATTTGTTAGCTTAATACCATAATGTGCTATAGATTTATTGTATATTGTTATCTTTTTTAACATTATAAAAACAGCCATAATTATATAAATATGGCTGTTTTTGTTAATTATAAATTTTTATGGATATTACTTTGGCAATAACAATTTTTGCATTTTTAATATTGTATTGAACGGATTCCTTTATATAAATTAAGTGCATTTAAAAAAAAATTTGTAGCTAAATGTTTACATGACATTTAATTAAATTAATGAATTGTGTATTTCTTGAACTTTAATTTTATTATTTAAAAGTGTGAAAAAAATTATTTAATTTTTAATAATCTGCCTTCATGAGTTTTTTTAATCAAAATTTAAAATTTATTTCCTGTTGTTTTAATTCTGATATCTTAAAAGTAATTTTTGTTTTTAAGAAATTTCAAAAGGACTTAAAAAATGATTTAAAATTGCAGCATTTGCAATATTATGTTTTATCACTTTAAATATAATCAAAAAATATCTTTTTCTTAATTTTCGATTTTTCGATATGTACTTTTCTCCTTGTATTATTATAGATGCATTACTTGTTTTAATATTGATATTTACTTTTAGATTTTGGGGCATTTTACAAGAGGTGATTCCTCCCAGGATAACTGAAGGACTGCCGTATTGTTCGTCTTTTTGTCCTGGTTTTGGGAACAAAATGTACAGAAATGGAAAAGTAAATTTTCTGCATTTAAAGTTACTTAAAAATACAATATACAAAAATACAAAGATTTCACTTTACGAATTCACTCCTCTGTTAACCTTTGTGGTTGTGTTCATGCATGTATTCATTTATTACATATTCATGTGTATGTATTCAGTGTCATAATATGAAATATTGATAACAGAATACATTTTATAGATTGTCAGCAATGATCCATGGATTAATTTGAACTTGCAACAACCACAACCCATTTATTATCCTACAGCAGTTAATTGTATTTCCCTCTATACTGATGATGCATTTAATGGTGGTGGATGCCTGTGTTTATCGGGAGATGCTATTGATGACAAGGCACTTTTGGAGTTTAAGTAATTTTTTTTTTTTTTAATCTGAGTAATTTTAGTAAATATATTAAATTTTATTTTCATCCTTCAAACGTTAAAAATAGTTCAGTTTGATGTGTATTTAAACAGGTCGATTTGATATATATATATTTTTAAATTTTTTTTCTTATTAATTTCAATGTTGAGTGTTTTGATCTTCTTAGAAGCTTTATTTTATTCATAAGTTATTGATGAAATTTAACTATATATTATTTATTACTTTTTTTGGTTACTATTTATAAACACATTGTTGAAAACATTCCTTTTAGTTGTAATTTAAATAATTCTAGAAGCATTTTTTAATAGATACGGTGCTTTAATATAAATGCATATAATTATAATCAAAGTAATGGGCCTGAATGGCCGAGTGGCCAGCGCTCTGGCGCGCTTGGTACCAAGGTTTTGGGTTCGAGTCCCGGCGGGGCCATGGATGTTTGTAGTGGTTCGGAATCCACTTTAAACCATTGGTCCCGGTCCTAATAAGATCATAGAGCATTGCGGGGGCATTATTACTCCGCGTCCGTGGCTTATCTTCAAGTTACACGCGTCCTCTGGATAATGCAAAGTGAGTAATGTCTGTACAGCGCTTGCCTTAGGGCATCCAAGACCAAGTTATCTAAGTGTTTGCCAGCTGCATTAGAAAGAAAGAAAAAAATCAAAGTAATAAAATATTATTTTATTCACTACATGTTATAAATATAGTGTTTGAGGCATAAATTTCAAAATAAGACATGATATAATCATTGATAAAATTGCGTTTTGTTTTTAAAAAAGCTGTATTTTATGAATGCAAGAGCAATAGATGTGCACGTTATAAAGTGTCATTGTTATGTTAACACCTTATCATATTTAATGTTAAAAATTATTTTATTTATATAATTAAATATTCCTTTAATAGTTAATATAACTAAAAATATAATGATTAGAAAAATAAACATTAATTAAATAATAGGAAATTGAATTGATATTAGTATTGAAAAGCAGAAGCTATTTGAAGAGAAGAAAATATTTCAAAAATTCAAACCAAACTTAATAGTCAATGAGAAAAAAGAAAGCAAATTAAATATATATATATATTGGTGGATTTGTTTTATTGTTTTAATATTATTTTTTGTTTTTAATGTCCATAAGAGTAAGTCAAATTTATGAGACTATTGTTTCTCTGATATAATAATTTCAAGATTTAAATATTTTTGTACATAGTTTATCGCTTTTCAATGCATTTGATCTATCATGACATTATAGATGATGTGTTTTTTGTTGCTTGTGTAGCAGTTAGTGCATCTTTTCATTATCTGTTTGTAGAACCATAAAGGACTTTCAAAGATATGCCACCTCGTAGTCATTTGCTAATTCATAAAAATTACCTTTCAAATTCTTTTTGACTCTTCCTGTCATTTGAGGGTTTAATTATTATCACGCATCATCTATGTGCTTTTTCCTTATTTGGTTATTTTTTTTACAGTTGTCATCTTTTCGTTTAATTTCTACTGTGTTGAGCCATCTTTCATATTATGTTGGAAGTTTCCCGCATGAAATTCACACATTAAATGATTTAATAACTCCTTTTTTTTTCTTCTTGGATGCATGATGTCAAAGAGAGGGACATTTACTTTGTAATAGAATAAAAAAAAAGTGAAATGATTAAGATCAGACTTTTGTAACACATCCCCAAGTGTTATGACATTATAGCAAGCATGCACAGAAGGCATTGGAACCAACTTAAAGAAACTTAGTAAAAAAATTATCTGAATCCTTGCTATTATTGAATAATTGTTATTTTGCATTTATATTAAATTTTGAAGGAATTAAAAATTTATTTATATATATTTTTTTTTTTATTTTTATGACACTTGTCTGGGATTTTTTGAATATCATTATAAATATAATATATATATTTTTTTTTTTTTTTTTAAGTATTTTGAAAACTTCATTCTGCTTGGAAAGCTCTTGTGTCATCAGTTACACCTTCAAACCATTAACTCAGAATACTGATATTGCATTGCATTTGGACATGTCTTCTGATCAAGGGGCATATAAAATTGGCCTTGTTAGCACTGATTGTAAAAATAAAGAAGATACTAATACCTCTGTGAAATACTTGCTACCAGCAACTATGGATGACATTTTAAAGGCAGGCTACAAACTGTCCCCTTCTTCTGAGCAACAAACATGGATTAGAGAGGTAATTATTATTATTTACCTAAGAATATACACATATATTTATACATACATCAGAGACTGTTATTCCCCATAATATTTCATTAACAATCTTGTATGGGCAGAGAGCAGATTACAGTTTTCCATTTGTATGTCACATGAAATAAAATTCAGAATATCTTATTAGGCACATTCAACATCAATGGGAGGCTCTCACACATGATTTTAATTTTCATTGACTCACTGTTTCTGCAAGTAACTGCAAGGCATGTTACTAGTGAATTTGAACTGCTGTCTTCTTTTCAGATTAGCTTCATAAATCCACTGGGCAATCAGTAAGATGTTAGGTAGTGTAATTTTTGAAAGTTATCCATTTGTTGTTAGATAATGAAGTATCCAATTCTTTTCAGTTATTGGGAAGCATAAGTTCCAGCAAATGGTAATGTTTTAAAGTATGCAGAGGAAAATTTCTGAACAATGGCTTTTCAGAAATTTCTGCATAAAATTTATGAAAAGCCATTATAATGCATCCATTTCTTTTTTTCTAAACAAATTTCTTATATTGTGTTGTCACACAGTCAGTAAAATTGAAGGGGGGTGAGAATAAATAAACTTCAGTTTTGATTGACAAATTGATGAATTACCCATGAATTAGCTGAAGAAGAAAGCATGTATAGAAAATGAGCCATTCTTGGAAAATGATAATATTCAATGGCTCAAAGTATAATAGATTTGGTTTTATGCTATGTATTCTGACTATTATTTTCTGCAATGTTGAATGTGAAAACATTTTCTGTAAATACGAAGAAATCAAAAATTTGAATTTAAAACTACCTGTTGGACAGAAACGTAAAAAAATATTTTAATTGTTAAAAGGTAAAAAAGGACATTGCTTTGAGCAAAAAATTTGACAAAAGATCTTCGAAGAAGGCCAAATCAGCCACTTCTGTAACCAAATCTCAAGGTCTTAATAAAATATTGCTAAATATGACAGAAATAAGTATTTTTCAATTAAAACTGAACATGTTTTTTGAATTATTTTAACATAAAAAATGAGTCATTCTTGGAAAAATGAGTGTATGTTACCAGGAAAGTATTTAATATTATTAGAAAATGTTTCTAAATAATTTATTTTAATTAAAATTAATGTTTAATTTTTCCCTATGAAAAAATTATTACATTTTTAAAACTTATTTAAAAAAACGATCAGTTTTTTTTTTTTTTATAAATTGAATGAGAGAAAAAAAGTCTGCACCATTCATTAAGTCTAAATTTTTGAGTTAGAATTAACATGAGTTACAAATAATTAAATAATGAAAAGTCATTCAAATTAATAAAATCATTGTCTTTTTTTCAAGTAATGAAAAACCATCCAGATTGAAACAAATTTCAGCTTATAATTATCCATAAAATTTAAAATTACAACATCTGCTGATTTTTATTTTAGGGATGATTTTTTTGGTTTAAGTTCTGTGGTAAGAAGAAATTTGATTCTATTAAACAGGCAATTTAGATACTAAAAAAATTAATCTTATAATTTATATTTATCTCTAGTTATTGCATAGTGCAATGAACTATGAATTTTTTATATTTCATAATAAGTGTGTATTTATTGCTTTTAAATGCGAGTTCATATATTTTAATGTACTAAAGTTAGGGTTCTGAAAAATTTGAATTGGCATGGTGGCAGGTATAATATTGTGTTAAATTCCTTTTAAGTAAATAAAAAAATATTTTAATGTATGTGTATGTTTTTTTTCCCCAGAACCTATGTATTGAATTCAATAGATTTTAGAAATCATACCATTGAAAACATTTCTGTAATTTTATCCGGCAAAATTTTATCTGCTAAGCTGTTTACTGTTCTCTTTGGCGAACTTGAGGTATGTATTAAATGATATCATGTTATTTAAAAATTCTTTTTATTAATATTGTAATAATTTATTCAAAGTATTTTGAATGTATATATTTATGTTTTAAAATGTGTGTAAAAAATGTATATGTGTGTTTATATAACCTTATATATTTATGTGTTTCACCTATATGTCAGCATGAATTAAAAAAGAACATATAATTGAGCAAGATAAGCTATGTGAAGTTGATAAATAATAATAAAACATTATGCAGAATAAAAGACGCAAATGTAATTCTACCCCAGATCGCATGGAATGGTAAGCATGCTGTGTAAGAACGGAAATGGACAAATCAGTTACCTGCTAGGAATGCTATCCAAATAGACAGACCAGATGCACAGAACTTGAAAAGATAAATCCATTAGGATTTTTTAGGAAAATTATGTTGTAATGAAAGTTTTAGTGGTGACATTAAGATACCTTTTAAAGCAAATAAGTTTTATATTAGGTTGTGTCCCCGTGTGGGTCCGGGTTAGAATAGCCCCACTCTGTACCCCATGCATGTCATAAAAGGCAACTAAAATAGGTATTCAGTGCCCAGGATATATCCGGGTCGGGTAAAGTCCTTTTGGGTGCCTCATGTCTTTTGTGCTGCAAGGTGAAGAACAAAAAGAAGCTGCATTTTTACTTTATCATGACTCCTCAGTTGAAGTACACCCGGTTCATGGATTTGGTCTAGATGTTGCTGTCGATCAAGTAGGATAAGAAACAACAACATATTAGGTTGTTTGAAAATTGAAGTGAAAATAAAAGGGTGATTTGCAAATAAGATTTTAATACATGCAATTCTTTATAGTTGTAAATATATTTGCTAAAAATTAAACAATTATCTTTTAATTTATGTAAATGAGTGCTAACCTACATTTTTTAAAAATTCATCATCATGATAACTGGCTCGACAGCCCAGTTGTGGGTCATGACCTTCTTTTAAAAGATCCAGCCAGGCTCTTCTCTTCTTGGCCGTGGACCTCCAGTTTTTGATCTTAATAACAATAAAATCAGAGTCTAAACTGTTGATCCATTTCTTTTTTCAGTCTTCCCCTTGGTCATTGTTTTAATTCATACATATATAAAATTGGGTTTCATTTTATTTATGATCTGTTTCTTGATTTTAATAATAATTTAGTATTCATTTTACTTCACAAACAATTTTAAGAGAAATTAAATATTTTTCCCTGCTTTACAAAATAAATAAATTTATTCTTTATTATTTAAAAAAATATTTAATAAGTTAATTTTTTTTTTGGCAAGAGATGTTATGAAAACAGCATATTGATGATAACCTTTCATTTCAGATTTTGCCCGTCTATCCAGTACATAATCTAACCTGTGAAAAGTTAATATGTAAAAAATCATCTGTCAAATCTAAAACAGTAGATATTGAATGTACTCTAAAATGGCAATATAACTCATCCGTTTTTTGCTCTGATATATATATCCAATCTACTAAGGAAGCCAAGCAGTATGTTTGTACCACAAACCAATTTTATTACAATTTAAAATGCAGCGTTAATTTGACTGATGAAATAGAAGTAATTCTGTGTCCAAAATCTGCTGGCAGTGAAAATCTTGAAGCTTCTTTGATCAAAATACCAATCAAATTGTAAATAATTTTTTGTACTTTTTCTCGATTATTAATCAATATAAATCATGAATATATAATTATGAATCGTCTTTGAGTAGATTTTATAATTTTTTTCTTCGTATCTAAAAAAACGTTTATTATGTGTGATGAAATGCTGAATTAATTTTATATGTATAATCTTGGTTAGTTTTGGAAAATTTATATTAGTTCAAAACTTTTTTAAGTTAATAAAACTGGTAAAGTTTGGGAAACTTTATTTTATGTTCCCTTTTGAAAAAAAAAAATGCCATAGAAAAATTTTTTGTTTTCTTTAATTTGCATTCCTAAGTTTCTGCTGGCAGAAAATTGAATTAATTTTACAGAACAAACAACTAATGCTCATAGTTTTTATTTTTATATTACTGATTTATTGTTTGTTAAGTTTATTAATTTTATTTTACTTACTTATTAGATATGAATGTAACAAATTACAATATGTTTTTGTGAAATAGTTACAAGTTTCAAAATAATTACTTTTAATTACAGAAATCCTGTATTAAGATAATATTTTTAATACAATATTTAATGTAACATTGTTTGCTTAAATTATGTGTTCCAAATATTTTATTGCAACATTATAATTTTGAAGTTTTTAAATAATTGTTGCAATATAACTGATGTTATATGTATCAACTGCCCAAATGAATTTGCTCATTGTACTTCTTAAATATTTATTGAGTATAAAATAAATCTTGAATAAAATCTTTCATTTAATAAAAAGTCTTAATACTTTTTGAGACCACATATAAAATTCTTACATGGATTTTTTTTTGTAAATGCATAGGAGAGACAAAACAAAAGTTTATTTTATTGAATTTGGCTATTCTCCTAAGTAAATGAGTAAATATTTTTTAAACTACAGTATGTTCAAAAAAAAGAACAAGAGTGTAAAATAAAGTCTTATAAACGTAAATAAATAAAAATATTTCAACAAAAAATCACATAATTGTTTCATATTGACACTTGAAGTCCAAATGCACGAATGGCAGACCATATTGAAAGTATGCAAGCAGATTTCGTCGTGACCATTCTGTTTGTTGAAAATTTCTACTGAAGCCATTGTTTACAATAATTAATTTAAAAATTTCTTGCCGTATTTTTTGAAAACCATTTCATGCAGGGAATTTTAATTTTCTACTACCAATAGCAGGCAAATATTGTCTATTAAAAATAAATGTACCTTATATTTCCAAAAAAAAATAAGCAGAGAGTGCCTTATTTCTTCAAAAATTCATCAAAGTTCAAAATTGTATATAGAAATGAAAAAATCCTTTATTGTTCATTATTTGCATACTTTTATTTTCTTTTGGCGACAATGCAGCAAATCAGCAAATATAAACAATTTTGAAAATAAACAACTCATTTTCTTAAAAACAAATAATTCAGTTCATATAAAAATTAATTTTATTTTTCATAAACTTAAGGAATATAAATCAAAGAATTGAAAACGTGTTACATTTTGGCGATTTATCGCTTGCTACCTGCTAATGGAAACCTACGTAGCACATTTTTAGCAGACTTGTATATAAGCCTGTAAGACCCCTGTACTTTTTAGCTTTAGAAAAAGTTTAAAAAAATTCTGATTTTACGCAGAAGTAGGCTGTATATTATTTATTATGTAAAACTCTGACTTTTTTTTTAGATCTCTTGTATATCGTTAGTTTTCTGGTGTTGAATATAGGCCTACTATATTTAACACCAGAATATACAGATATGCAACACCATTCGAATATAGTAGATGCAATAAAATGCAAGTTTAAAGTGCTGCTATTAAATGATGTCTCTAGCAAAACTATTTTGCTATATAATGCAGGAAGAAAAAGATCTTAAGAATATTTACAAGCTGTATGTAACTTTTTAGTGTAGATCAACTTTACGTAAAGCTATGTTATAGATATGCTTAAATATAGTAGGAAAATATTTTAATCGATGGTTTCTAATTGATTGCAAACTAGGAAATAAAGAGCTTTTCGTTGTTGATGCGTGTTATCCTGAAGGGTACAATGTCCTGATCTACATTATTTTATTTCTTCTTATTCCTGACATGCAGTTCTCAACTCTGTTGGCTATTAAGATAATGGCTATGTTTGAGCAATGGCAAATTGGCAGACTGGTAAATATTTGACTCAAGAATTTATTATGTGCTTTACGAGAGTGCCAAAAACATGCTCCTTTTTTAAAAACTACATTCAACTTTTGTAGTTGTGGTTGCTGTTGCGATAGATAATGCATTAATGTACGCCAGCTCATTTGTATCAACTTGTATTTGTGGACAAACATTTTTATGGAGTGGATATTAAAAAAAATCCACGTAGAAGCAATAGTCCAACTCATGGTTCAGTGGCAACGTGCGCCTCTGGTGAGCACGAGGGCTGAAGTTCAATCTGCTGGCGGCTTTGTTGTGGACACTTGTTTCAAAAGCAAAGGAGACTCGATGGTGTTTGGGATGTTCAGCATTTTGCCTTGTGTGAGTTTTTTGATTTTATCCATATACGATACTTTAATGGTTAATACTCAAAAAATTAGGTAGTTACCCCTAAAAGTCCTCTCGAAGGCACTGCCTTCTCCTGCCACTCAGAGCCCAGTCAGTCTTATACCTTCAGAGCTCCATCCCAACAGAAGCTACCTCTCCTTTCCATCCATCCGTGAGTGGACTACTTATGGATGTCCGTGCCGCACTGCAGGACACTGAGCAGTAGATACAATAACAGAGAAGCCATTTGAGTTACCTCTGTGCGCTTAGTCTTTGCAGTAGTACCTTTAATACTACCTTTAATACTTTAATACACTTTTAATACTTGTTATAAAGTTAATAACTTTAATACTTGTCTAACATCTTTTATTTACTTTTATTATGCTATTCATTTATTATCTTGTTTAGATACTATTACACACCACATCACTGTGCCTAGAGCTGAGTTGCCCCTTTGCAGTTTGGGAACGATGTGGGTGAGAAGAAATCTGATTGGGCTCTGTGACGCTGTACGGTCATGTGTGGCCGGGACCTAGGGTTTAAAGTGGATTCCGAACCACTACAAACATCCATGGCACCGCCCGGATTCGAACCCGAAACCATGTGGTGCCGAACGCTAGCCACTCGGCCATTAAGTCCCGTCTTGTTTAGATATAACAACTTTCTTTTTTTTTTTCTTTTACAGTCATCGTCTAGTTACAGTGTATATGTCATGAGTCTCCAAACTACGTGGCAGCACCGGCCCACGATCAATCCTGCCCGCCGTAGTTTATTTTGATTATATTGTAAAATTTACTGTGACAAAGATTTTTTTTTGTACCGTAGGCTATCTGTCCATTTGAAGTAAGGAATTAAGTAAATTCATTCGGAAGTATTCTCCTTTTATTATTTCTAACAAAACATCCGCACTTCTATTTTCTACCACTTCAAAAATTCATCCGAATATTCAATATTCCTCCAAACACCCATTTACCCTCAACATGTTTACCTCTATTATACTTCCTTTTACCAAATTTTGATTCATCTATTTCAACTATTCTTCCAACACCTCCAAATCATACCCTTAAAATTTAAGCACTCGTCTATGCACACCTCTCTACAAAATTCATGCCAATCTGTTATCGTTTCATTAGCAACCAATAAGTCATTCATTGCTCCTAATTTCATTCACCCAAGAATATGCTAACATTAAAATTAGACCCATACTTAAATAACTTTTTGATCAAACCAAGTACCCTTTCTCACTGACCTTCTAATCTGATGAGCATTCGTTACTTTCTTTCGACACGCCCATACTTTTCCATCACAAACATCAAGACAATCAACTAATTTCATATCCGAATCGCTCTTTGAACATTCATACTTACTAGCAATCAATCCATTTCCATGCAATACTTACGCACTGCATTCGCACCCAATTTATTCAATTCATAAAAAAAAAAAAATAATAAGCATGCAGAGGCCCTTTCATCCATTCTACAGGCTTATAATATCGTACACCATTCATCTTTCACCGTACCTGACTATAGCAAATGAATATCGAATACAACAGCACAAATTCACAGAAAAATTTAAGTTGTAACGTCGTTTTTAGTACGTTAACTGACGTTCTAAAAAACTAAAGCTTCAAATATTCCGTGCGAATTCTATGCATGGTTGTCACAAAGTTCTAACTAGACGAGCATTAATTTTCTTTAAAAGGAAATTAATTATTTAAGAATAAAATATAAAGAAAATAATATCGTTTATTAAAAAATCGTTTTTCTTGTTTGTTTCTTATTTTCATGAATGGCAACATCATAAAAATTGTTTATGGTTTGCAAACTAAATGGTTGAATGTTTTGTTTTTATTTGAAATTTTTTGTTTTTAAATTATTGTGAGATTTAAAAAAACAAAAAATTTTTTTTTTTTTTTTTACGAGTGATTAGTTTATTTACTCGTTGACGCTTTATTTACTAGCGTTTCTTTTAAGTCCTCGTTGAATACGCTGGATTGTTCGTGTAATTCAAAAAAGGCTTTTTTTTGTCATTCGGGGTTATGAAGCAACTAATTCCATCAACATCTACATTTTGATATTTTTCATTTTATAATTTTATTAAATAAATAACTCTTTTTAAAAAAAGGGCATTTAATTATCTATTTTGCTTATTAACTCAAAGGGCATGAGACCACATGTTTCAACATTTTACAAAGAAGGATTGGCCGCTACGCGCCAAGGATCTCCGTAATAATCTACAATAACGTGTCATTCAAAAATTTAAGTGAATGGCAACATTTATTTTGAAATGTTTAGTTAAGCGAAATTGGCAACGTTATTGTAATTCTATGAAAAATAAAGATAGCTGTTATTGTGTTTTAAAAGAAATGATTGCTAGCTTCTTTGTTTTTTGTCAAGAAAATTTACTTTATTGTGGCGAATCTGGGATATTAGTAAAATAATTGTTATTTGCAATCCGATTATAGAAAACATAAACATTATCTTGAAAGAAATAACGTAAGAATTGTATGACTGTTAGTAAATGACTTTTTTACGTTAAATAAATTGTGCCCTCTGCGACAGGACACTGTGGGTGTCTCGAATATATTTCATGTTGGAAAAGGATTTAAAAACTGTAGCAGAAGAACTTGGTTAAGGACTTATTTATACCAGCCAGTATCACGATATTGGAATTAAAAGATTTAATTATAAATAGTACAGTGTATAAGGATGCTGCTGAATTTGTTAAGGAAATATTGGCGACGGCCGTTGAAGAAAGAAAACAAAGAGAAGAACTTGAAAAGATGAAAATTCGAACTGAAAAGAAGAGACTTGATAATGAATAGAGTTGAGAGAATTAGAGCAAGAGAAATTCCCTCTGATTTAACTGAAGCTAGCAACTCTAGACGAAAGTACACCTTACCAAAATTACAATTTAGACAGTTCGGAGATGATTTGAAGGACTGGTTAGAGTCTTGGAGCCAGTTCCAACATATTGATAAAGACGAAGAGATACCACCTGAGGCCAAATTCCAGTATTTAATACAAGCGACAATTGTCGGTTCGAGAGCCAGAGAAGTAGTAGAGAGTTTCTCGCCAACCAGAGCTAATTATAAGTAGGGCGGTGGAGAGTTTGAAATCTCGCTTTGGGAAGGACGACCTTTTGGTTGAGTTATATGTTAGAGAATTAATTAAATTAATTGTATCTGTACAAGCAAAAGGAAACCTTTCACTTACATCATTATGTGGCAAGCTTGAAGCAAATATGCGTGCTCTCGAACTTTAGGAGTTACTACAGATAAATGCTGCTCAATATTGTATCTCATGGTAGAATCTTGTTTTTCCGAGGATTTACTCAAAGCCTGGAATAGAAACAATGCCTCTGATGCACAACCGAAGCCAAAGAGCGTTTAAACAGTTTGATGGCGTTCCTTAAAACTGAAGTTGAAGGAGAGGAATGAATATCTTTGGCAATGAAAGGTTTTGGTTTGAGGAAAGATGAAGATAAGAAGACACTAAGAGTAAAAAGAAACAGGATTTAGAAATATCCAAGGTCAGAACACCGACTACGGCTGGGTTATTAACTACGGCAACACAAGAACTAAAGAAATCATGTGTATTCTGTGCAGATAAACAGCACTCAAGCCCGGATTGTTTTTCAGCACAGAGAATGAGTTTAGCTGAGATAAAAAATATTTTGAAGGAAAATGGTTTTTGCTTCTTATGCCTTCATTCTGGACACCGAGCCCGATCTTGTCGTGTATTTTTAAAGGGCGTCATTTGTGGAAAAAACATGTGCCTTTAATGTGTGCGAAGCTCTCGACTCCAAAAATAAAGAAATGCAAAAGAAAGGCGAGGTTAAAAGTGCCAGAAAATGAAATTTCTTTAGCTAATATCAATAGAAGCCCTAAAGTGTTTCTTCAAATTTTGAAAGTAAAAATTTGATTTCCGATAATAAAAGGATTAAAGTACGAGCTGATGGATCAAAAAAGCTTATATTTTAAAAAAGATCTTGGATCAAAACGGTGATCTGCGAAACATACCAGTACTAGAAGAGATCTGGGTGGAACAGTTGTTTGAAAATGGTGTCATATCGAGAGAGAAAGGAACCAGTGTTCAGAATGACAAGATTAGCTGATTTCAATAAAAGCTAATGACTCAAGGTGTAATTTTGAAGCCTAGATAAAACGGTGATCTGAGAAACTATAATTCTAATTAGTTCAAAAGTCATGGGATACCTCTTTAATATCGTGTTGGCAATTTCCTTTGACTCGAGTGCAGCAAAACCTGACTCAACCAATTCATGCAGGAATTTGAGCTGATGTCTTAGAACAACTAATGGTGAAAGTCTTATCTTTAGGACTAGTAGCTATAGAGGCATACACATATATATATAATGGGATTTGACAGCTCGATGCATTTGAGAACAAGAAAACCATGATATACTCCTGATGTTCTCAAAGCAGTTTGTAAAACAGTGGGATGAAATTCATAATTATCTATATTGATAGAGATATTGATTTAACATGTTGGTAGCCATATTGATTAACTGTTGGTAAAGATTTCCAATTATTCGATATTCTTTGGAAAGATTTGAATATTTTTGTCGTATATGTTGGCTAAAGTAGCACTCAGAGTGACCAAGTCTCTTCAATACAGCTTAAATATGTTTTCTGATTGAGAATGGGTTTAAATTGTTTTTTTTCTGAACAGTGCCTTTTATTTCTTAATTCATATACTTTTTCGTCGGGTTCATTATAAAAATTTGCTGGAATACCCACCATCAGATCATCCAGACATTTTAGACTTGAAACTGGAACAGCATTCATTTTAGAAGACTTGCTTTTCCAGGAAATTTCTCATCTGATGTGGTGTTAGTTGTACACCATATTGTTGAAAAAGATGTCGTTCTGTTTGGCAGATCAGTACGTCGTCTTCTTGAACACCTCAGAGGTTTTCAAACATATATCCGCAGCAGTCTCTAAAACAATGGTTTGAAGTTCATGATTATCTATATAAAATAATTGACAAAATAGTTATTGATTTGGAATTTACGACTGTCGGTAGACGATTTAAATGTTTGGTATTTTTTGAAAGTTTTAAATATTCTTATCAATTTATTTATGCCTAATTTAGCCTCGGGCCAAGAGCTTGGACAAAACATAAATGACATTCCTCCGATTGTACAATGGATATAATTTTTGCGTTTTACTGAATAACATTATTATTTTGAAATTCATATCCCTTTTCGTCCGATTCATTCAGAAAGATTCGTGGAATCTCTAGGAGTTGCAGATCATCCAAACAGAAATGACCACTGACCATTTATTCATTTTAGATGACTTGCCATTGAAAATTTGGAAATTTGTCCCATGATGTTTGTCACGTTGTATGCCATATTGTTGAGAAGACGTTTTGGCAGATGCATTTGACAGCTCGATGCATTTGAGAACAAGAAAACCATGATATACACTTGATGTCTCAAGCAGTTTGTAAAACAGTGGGATGAAATTCATAATTATCTATATTGATAGAGATATTGGATTTAAATGTTGATAGCCATATTATTAGATTAACTGTTGGTAAAGATTTAAATTATTCGATATTCTTTGAAAGTTTTTTGAATATTTTTTGTTGTATATGTTGGCTAAAGTAGCCTCGTGGCCAAGCCCTTCAATAACCTAAATATGTTTTCCGATTGTAAAAATGGGTATAAATTGTTTTTTTTGTTTTATTTCTTAATTCATATTGGGTCGGGTTCATTATAAAAATTTGCTGGAATACACAGGGAATTGCAGATCATCCAGACAGCTTTAGACTTGAAAACTAGAACAGCATTCATTTTAGAAGACTTGCTATTTCCAGGAAATTTCTCATCTGATGTGGTGTTAAGTTGTTCTCCATGTTGTTGAGAATACACTTTGGTAGATGAATACGTCGTCTTCTTATATGAATATAAATATACATATTATATTCATATAAGAAGACGACCGTTGCCGTTTATATATATATATATATATATATATATGTATGTAGGATTTGTTTGTATGCTAATCACCAGATGTAGACACATCATGGACTATGTGTCTGAAGCAAATCTTTTGCCCTGTAATGGCAGGATTCGACTTTGAAATCTGGCCCTGGGAGAAGGAAAGAAGCCCTCGTAGATGGGCGCGAGAGAAGAACTCTGGCCCATCCGAAACTGGAACGGGCTGCGTCAAGCAGCGAGTGAATGTTATTGTCATGTATTAATAATTAATGTAAATATCGCTGTAAATACATTAGAGCTTCATTAAAAATCTCTGTTATTGAGAGAAAACCAACGTTTCGTTAATGTGTTTGGAAATACACCCCTAGACAACCCACTCCTGCCATTAAACTTTTCCCTAGACTGGTAGAAAAGTCTACATATATATATATATATATATATATATATATATAACGGCATTTGACAACTCGAGGCATTTGAGAACAAGCAAATCAGTGCGATGAAATTCATAATTATCTGCATTGATAGCCATATTGATTTTACATGTTGATAGCCATATTGATTAACTGTTGGTACAGATTTAAATGTTTCGATATTCTTAGTAAAGATTTGAATATTTTTGTCCTATATGTTGGCTAAAGTAGCCTCGTGGCCATGCGTTTGATTAATAATATTGTGTTTGAATAGTAATATTAAATATGTTTTCTGATTGTACAATGGGTTTAAATTGTTTTTTTTCCTGCAAACGTTTTATTTCTTAATTCAAATACTTTTTCGTCGGGTTCATTATAAAAATTTGCTGGAAAACCTAGGGAATTGCCGATCATCTAGACATCTTTGGACTTGACCACCGAAAATCTTTCATTTTAGATGACTTGCCATTTTCTGGAAATTTCTCATCTGATGTGGTGTTACGTTGTACACCATATTGTTGAGAAGACGTTTTGGCAGATCAGTACGTCGTCTTCTTGAATACCTCAGAGGTTTTCAAAGATATATTGAAGCAGTCTGTAAAACAGCGGTTTGAAATTCATATTTATCATATAGAATGATTGACAAAATAGCCATATTGATTTAGATTTAACTGTTGGTATGGATTGAAATGTTTGGCTATTTTTTGGAAAGTTTTAAATATTCTTATCAATTTATTTTGCTAATTTAGCCTCGAGGCCAAGAGCTTGGCAAAACATAAATACATTCTCCGATTGAACGATGGGTATATTGTTTGATTTTTTTTTACTGAATGGGTTTTGTTTTTAATTACAAATCCCATTCCATCGGATTCAAGATCAAGATTCGCTGGAATACCTAGTGAGATGCAGATCAGCCAGACGGCTTTCGACTGGACCACTGGGACAGGCTTCATTCCGGGCGACTCGATGTTTCCTGGGAAATTCTCCCTCTTCTGTGGAGCTGTCTTTTGGCTCCTCGTCCGCCATGATGTGGAGCGAAGACTTCGTCGGATGAGGGCGTCGTCTTTTCTAATTCCTCAATAGGTGTGAGGCATTTGGTGAACAGGAACCACACCATTATATATACTGGAGCCAGAATGATGGCCAAAGCAGGATTTTTCATACACGTAATCAATCATTTGGGAAAACACTGGGATTAAATTCATGATGATGAAATCTTCGATAGCGAGCATTTTTAGGCAATTATATTTTCTTCTTTTTGAGATATTTCAATTGAACAGAATGATCCTCAAAGCACAAAGCAACACTGAACTAAAGTTTCCTTGCAGATAAATGAAACAACAATGGGGGAAAATAGATGGGATTCTAATTGTTTAAAATTAATTATTATATAGGTGGCTGTTTTAATGCATTGTTCTGTCTTGTCAATAATATCAAAAACCCGAACATATTCAATAATAGACCAGAGACATTAACAATAATATATATATGTTGGCATGTAATACAGCTTGGACTCGCCTAGAAATCAATTCAAATAAGTGCTGAATAATGTTTGGAGGAATGTTGTACCATTCTCCATGGAGATATTGTGAGAGTTCTGGAGAGATGCCGGTGGAGGATATTGATTCCGCATTGAGCGCTGTAAAAATAGACTATAACGGTTCAATGATATTGAGGTCGGTTAACTGTGCGGGCCAAGGTAGATGTTTAACTTCTGTTGTCGAAATACTTTATGTACAATACTCTAATACACGAGGCAGGCTAATTAGCCTAAAGTGCGAAAAAAAATGAGTGGAGAGCGACAAACTGAACCAAACCAACTCAAATACATCGTATTTAACCTGCTAAAATATCAACCTTTACCTTTCATAAGAGTTGAATTATACCGCCTTTAAAATTTAATCTATCCTAACGCCATCTAGCGCAGATACTGTGAAGCGCTATTATATCAACCGTTAAATTATCAATCGCTATAAATCAACCCTTTTTTTTTTCCCAAGAGTTGTTTCAACCTGTGCTTGTTATGAGTTCTTTGTATTGAAATTATAAGCAATTACTATTATATGAGAATTTCTTTTGAAAATACTAATTTAATTAAAAAACGTAGGAATTAAAAACCAAACCGTGGTTGTTTTTAAACCTTTTATTTCGGAATTGATTGGATTTAAATAATTTACAGGATAGTTCAAAGAAACTTACAATTTAAGAAAAAGATCTTCAGTTTTTTGAAAGTTTTTAAATTTTGAACCTGCTTTAAATTCTTTTTTGCAATATTAGAAAGTCTTTGAAGATGCTTGAAATAGAAATTGTCGTATAAAAAGTAAAATGTTTTTAGAAGAAAAATATTTTTCGGTTTTTTTGTAACCAGGATAAAATTCTATCAATCTCTATTTGAGAGGAAAACTATTGAATTTTTACATTTACACTACGTTTTTTTCATTAAATAACTTTCAAATTATTAATATTCGTATTTTATTTTGTTTTTATTCTTCTGAAGTTCGATGAATCCTTATTCGCTTGGAAAATTGTTTTTATTCATCTGCAATCAGTTCTTTATTTTCTTTTTCATTATATAAATTTGAAAGTATCAATTAATGATATTGTAGTTTATTTTGAATATTGTAAAATTCAATGAAACTTTATTTGCTTGAAAAACTATTTTTCTACTTCTGCAATTTCTTCTTTATTTTTATTTTTCATTACTTAACTTTGAAATTTGTATTATTCATAGTGTAAATCGTTTTAAACCTAATGTTTGCATCTATGTATGTACCAATACATATGTATGTACCAATACTATGTGGTATGTTCCAATACCAATTTAAAACTTAGTCTTTTAAATTTTTTTTTTTTTTTAAAAATTTTTTAAGTTTTTATTCACAAATTAAAAATTATCTTTAATTTAAATTAAATGTTACGAAATATATGAAATTAAAGATATCAAATTTTAAATATTCAATTTTTGATATTTTTACATATATATATATTTAACTTTTTCAAATATTCTGTTATATAGGCCTACTTATATTTTACTTTCTAATTTTTTTGTTCTTGCAGTTTATTAAACCACAATTCTTAACCATTATCAGCATTTTGAGTAATTGAAATTTCCTCTTTGTAATTCTAAATATTGCCATGGTTATTGCTTTACAGTAATTTTCATTATTATTATTTAACAATACAATATGGCCATGATTGTTGTTTAACACTATTGTAATATAACAAGCTATTGAATTAATTTTTTCATTGGCCACTTGGAAAAAATAAATTGAATTCCTTTTCACCAGAGCGTTTATCAAAACTATATATAATAGGAAATGCAAAAAATAAAGCGAGTCACAAATTCAAGATGACTGACATAGTCGTGAAAACTTTTAATTTCATAAAAAATTAACCAAGCTTGATTTTCTGCAGCTGAACACCGCCGGGGCAGTTAATCAACGGGCCAGCCAATCCGAAAAAGAGAAGACAGTCGAAAGATCGGCACTGCAGGTTCAGCGAAATAGGAGAGCCCTTCCTCTAGGAAACCAGCCAACCCCAAGCAATCCCTGAACCCCAATAGACAACTCTTAGGAAACGGGATTACAGCTGTGCTGGGTCAGTCGGGTAAGGGGTCTTTCCCTCCAGTCTGTCCAAATCAGAAAATCCTGCCAACTATCCCCTTCACAGGCTACTACAGATCGGAGAAAGTAGATTGGCGGTTGAGTCTTCCGCACGACTCGTGAGCCAGTAGCAACGCGGGAGGGTCGGTGGCCGAATCCTCTGGCGGCAAAGATGTAGTCATTGCTTCCAGAAACGAGTAGACCCGACTGCGATTGTTACACCGTGTGGAAAAGCATCTCGCATCGATAGCCATGCAGCCTGGTGGGGGAGCTGACCGGGTGTTCTCCCGTACGAAACGCAAATGCAGTGCATTTACCTTTAAAACCTTTCGGAAGGCAATGTCCCCCTGAACACTCGTTGGTGGGCTGTTCGGAGCGTACATGATTCCGGGGTGTAGGGGGGTTACAAAACTGGGCCAACTGGTAGGGCGACACAGCCCCAAGTATGAGGATGAGATGTGGAGCAAGGAAGTAAGTAGACTCTTCTGGCAAGATGAAGCTACCATGCGATTCCCTGTAATCTGGTGTTATTCGCGACAGAGGTACCAGATGCAGTCAAACCTTTCGATTTTCAAAATGATCACAATTTAAACTGGTTAGAGAGATAACTATACTTATTGCAATGAATGAAGATGTCAAGGAAATGAATGCTTGCTAATTTTTCTTGGCAGAGACGCAGAATAAAAATCTCTGGATGCCATAGTAGAGGACGTTGTATTTGTCAGTTACCCACCAGAGTCCCTGATGTCACTCGATTCAGATGAATTGCTACCACATCCCCTTTGACTTAAAACGGTTGTTGCCTCGAAACCAATCTCCCCGTGGATTGCGGAAGTCAACGCCCGATATTCTAAACAACCTGTCTGTGTGGGGTGAGATGGCGGGAGAAATAGGAAGAATTTAATGCAGTTAGTTGAGTAAGTGTATGTAAAAGAGAGAAGTTGTGTGGCGAGACCATCCTCGCGTGTGGTGGCTGGCAAAATAGAAAAGAAATATAGTCCACATCGTGTTTTTATTTAAGTTATATTTGGCCGTGTGTAAAGAAGACGCTGCGCTATGTGATCAATGCGATTACTTTAACATAAGAAAGTGAACATTCCCTAAGGGGCAGTGTGCTAAATACAGCGGAGATTATTTGATGTTGCCGTGTTTCTGTCATGGAAAACTCTATGTTCTGCAGCTTCACACATGACTTAAAGAATAATAAAACAAAAATTCTAATATAGTAACACTTCTAATGTAGTCTAATATAGCTTCGTATTTACTATGTCATCATCATAACTGGCTAGAAGACAGCCCGTTGTGGGTCTTGGCCTTCTTTTTAAAAAAGATCCAGCCTCGCTGTTCTCCTCTTGACCGTGGACCTCCAGTTTTTGATCTTAATAACATTAAAATTAGAGTCTAAACAGTCGACCCATCTCTTTTTCGGTCTTCCCTTGGTCGTTGTCCAAAAGGGTTACATTGAAAACCTTCAAGCAGTTTTTCCGTGGAGGCAGTCCGGCGATATCTTTATTAGTCTTCGAAACAGTGGTTTTAGACAGGGCAAGGTTGTTAACTCTGCGCCCAACCCCCAACCAGGAGGATTTACTATGTCATGACCCTAATTGCTGCAGAGGGATTTCAAAATATTCTGAATCATTTTTCCACAGGTTGATTATCTTTTCTTCTCTTTAATATCTCTTTTTTTATTTTAACATGAGGGAAATCTCGTTAGCCATCGAAGATTCTTCATGCAATCATACTACACTAAACATGCACGTACCAGGGCAAAAAAAGCCCAAAACATGCCACTTGCGTCAAAAGGCAAAGAAAGAGGAATGACAGTAAATTTTGCTTCTACATAAGGTCCAATAGAATAGAGTTGCTTTAAATTCACTGGTAGGTTCACCCAACAAACTCATTATAGGAGCAGTCTCCTCAACCAATAACAAAATGGCTGAACAGGGAATGTAGCCTATCTCCTCTCGAAAACAGACGCAGCCTTGCAACCATCAAATTTACTAATATACTTCGTAGTAATAACATGGATCATATCTCTGCCAGAGTATTTAATGAATGGAAGGGATCAAACCAGACTAAAAAGATCTTCAACTCTACAGCTTGATAAAGATATCAGAAGTCGTATAAATTTGGAACATTCCTCTCTGGATTTTTGTTCAAGAGCCCCTTTTTCCCAAAAAACCACCAAGTGAAACTAAGTTTGGTTTGAACCTATTGCAACCTTGTTCAAAAAAGAAGACTCCAACATTCTCAAACAAAAGGCATTGATACCATAGATAAGTTCTCGCAAGGTAATCTTGCATTAGCATACACCGATGGATCCTCTGACAAATTCCTCAACAAGGGAGGCGAAGGCATTTTCTTCTTTCTACTTCCAAATGTAAGTAAATACCATCATAAAATGAACACAGGCCTGATAGCTTGAAACTTCACCAGCGAGTTCATAGCAATTAAAGAGGCTGTTGCTTTATATCTAAATGACTCAAATATTTCAGGCCTCACTGACGGGTTAGTGCTTTTTTCTGACTGCAAGTCGGCTCTGGAAGCAATTAAAAATGGAGATAATAACATCACTCCTGCGACAAATGTTCTGCTCGAGACTCTACACTGTAGAGGCAAATCATGTCATCTTCAATGGATACCTGCACGTGTCAGCATTGAGGGCAACGAATGCGCTGACTCTTTAGCCAAAGAAGCCAGGGACAATGATCTACCCAGGACTACCATCACACTTGCAGATGCTAACGCAGATGCCAAAAGCCAACGAATCCCTCATAACTTTAAGAAACCACTCATCACGGACTTCAACTGCCGTAGAAAGTTGACATCAGTTATTAGCTAATTCAGAACTAATCATTACAGAGGGATGAAGACAACCCCTGCAGAAATTGCCCCAACGCTTTTCTGACACCTAAGCACTGATTCTAGAGTGCCCAGTTGGTTTGAACTGGGAACTCACTCCCCATGTTTTGCAATTGGGTAGGGTGCCAATCGAGGCCAACTTAAGAAAAGTCCTGTATAGTGAATGCTAGCGGCCGCTATCGAGAAGACTTTTGACTTGATCTGACTTTAATAATAATATTTAAAATCCTTGGACACGATAACAACAACATTAATATTACAATGAATTTGAAAAATGTTTGGGTAAAATGCAATTTTAACCTCGCGTCCTCAAAATTCATTTGATTTTTAAATATAATGCTTATAGAATAAAAAAAATTCTGAATTTCAAAGAATAGAATATTTAAAGTCAAAATTTTTGAATCAATTTTTTTTGTCAAAATTAAAAATTGAATTATAAAAGAATGCACGTTGTATCACTAATAAAATAATACCAAAAAAGATTTATTAAAATATTTCAATGTCAAAGAATTCTTTCTGAACATTGTTTCATTTCAAACAACAATTAAAGAAAATAGATTTGAATTAGACACGAGTCTAAAAATTTATCAATCAGAAAATGATTATCCTCTAAGTCTGTTGGAATATATATTTTTTCAGCAAGAAGAACTGGATTTTAATTTTTTAAATTATAGAATATTCAAAAATAAAATATTTCTCTACTGAAGAATGTGAAAGCATTCATTTTATTCATTTAAATTATAAAATCATCATCATCATTAATGAGCTACAAAAATTCATTCATTCAGATTTCGAGACGAAAAGCTTTTTCATTTTTTACGGGGTATTCATTTTGAAGGTTACTACGCCCAACGCTGGAAATATGAGAACTACGGAATTAAAGATGTGGATTCCGAACCACTACAAACATCCCTGGCAAAATGGATTTAAAAACCCGAAAAGATTTATACCGAGCGCAACAGCGATAGCCACTGGCCATGATTATCCATAAATTATAAAAGTTAATACTATTTTTCATGATTTGAAATACCTAATTTCTTAACTAATACCATGAAATCCTTGTAAAAATCAAACAAACCTTTTCGCCAAAATGCGCCAAGAAAAGGGCTGCGATTGTAAACGAAGTGAATTGCAAACAGAACAAAAAAATCCACGTTACAACATTTGACGATTTATCTCTCAGTTGGTGAAACAAAAAGTCGCCAAATCCCAACAGCCCCTGTTTTGTGATTTTGCCTATTTTTCTAAATTTTGACAAAAAAAGAAGATGAATAACAGAAGAATGAACGGAGTGAAAGAGTGAAGTAACTGTATTGATAAGTGTTTTAAAAAATACGTGAAAATTGTGCTCGTTACAAAGTAAAACATTTTTCAAATTCATTACAGCGCTATTGGAACAATTTGTATTCAGCGACTTTGCCTGGTAAAATTGCATGTATTTATTCCTTGGACGTATCCATTGTCAGCTGTAAGAATGGCAATGTCACCGAACCAGTTGTGGTAATTTTGGGCAACAGCCGAAGTCGCTGCATCTAGTTGCTCTGCGGTGGAAGACACCGGGTTACAGTTACGGATAACAGTTTTATCGCTCAGAAGACTCAACTTCTTGTTCTTTTTTCCACGCCTCCACCTCGCACCTAGTGCCATGTAGGTCCCGTACCAGCTGGAAGAGCGAGGGTGGATCATGGGTGGACCTCATGTATACCACGAACAATCCACCGACGGGCGATGAGGGATGGACAGTTGCTTTCCGTGAGAACTTTAGGGGTACCTGCCCTGCTTATTTGCGTGTCGTGCGGGAGAAACCCGGAAAACTCCCACCAGCAACCAGACTATAGATATGTGACGCTGCAGTTTTTGTGCTTAGTTTTTTTTTTTGGCTAACTTAGTCTTAAGGCCAAGAGCTTGGCAGAACATAAGACATTTTGCGAATGCACGATGGGTATATTTTTGAATGGGGTTTGTTTTTGATTACGAACCCCTTTCCGTCGGATTCGGGATCGGGGCCTGTCTATGGGATGATTGCCAAAATAGCTATTGTTTTGGATTTAACTATTGATATCTATTTCAATATTTGGCCATTTTATGGAGATTATTAAATATTTTTATCAGTTTTTTTGGCTAACTTAGTCTTAAGGCCAAGAGCTTGGCAGAACATAAAGGCATTTTGTGAATGCACGATGGGAATATTTTTTGAATGGGGTTTGTTTTTGATTACGAACCCCTTTCCGTCCGATTCGGGATCGAGGCCTGTCTATGGGATGATTGTCAAAATAGCTATTGTTTTGGATTTAACTATTGATATCTATTTAAATATTTGGCCATTTTATGGAGATTATTAAATATTTTTATCAGTTTTTGGTTAATTTAGTTTTAAGGCCAAGAGCTTGGCAGAACATAAAGACATTTTGTGAATGCACGATGGGAATATTTTTGAATGGGGTTTGTTTTTGATTACGAACCCCTTTCCTTCGGATTGAGGATCGAGGTCGGCTGGAAGGATAGCCCGACGCACATGCCTGGATTTTTGGACTGGATTTAAATATGGGGCCGGTTTTTATGGGAGTATTAAATTTTTTTATCAGTTTTGCTTTTGGTTTATTTAGTCTTGGGCTCCATGAGCTTGTTGTCTTTCGCTCATAAAGGCATTCGGATGAATGCACGATGGGTTTAATTTTCCATGGGGTTTGCATTTTTGAAAAGGAACCACTCCGTGGTGTATACAGCGGTCAGAATGATTGCATGGGATGATTGTCAACGTAATCAATCATTTTGGAAAACAATGGGATTAAATTATCTATTGAAATCTTTAGAGTGCATTTTATGGCAATTCTATATATTTTTATCTTTGAGATATTTCTTTGGTTTATTTAGCCTCAAAGCAGAAAGCAACACTGAAATAAGAGTTTTTACAGATAAATGAAACACAATGGGAAAAAAGGGGTTTCCAATTGTTTAAAACTGTTTGTTACTAAGATAGCTGTTATGGGATGATTGTCAAAATAGCTATTGTTCCGATTTAACAATATCAAACATATCTATTATAACAATATACCAGTTTTTAAGATATATATAAATATTTTTATATTTTTCTTGACTGGTTTAATTTAGCATGTTTGGCCAAGACCATGCCGAACATAAAGGTCAATTTTGTTTCACGATGGGAATCATCATCATGGGGTTTGTTTTTGCACAACCCCCTGTGATGGGATCGAGGCCGTTTGCCTATTGGCATGATTGTCAAAATATTTTCTTTTTAAGGGGTAGGGTTATCAGCACTATCGTTTAAATATTTGGCCATTTTACTGGAGAGTTTTAAATTTTTTATCAGCTACAATTTTCCACGGTTTATTTAGCCTCGAGGCCTGAAACCTGTGGCTCAGAACATAAAGATAATTTTTAAATAAACGATTTAAAATATTTGAATATTCAATATGTTCATCACATTGTGAATTACGAATTGTCCGGTTTTTTTTTTTTTTTTTTTTTTTTTTGTTGAAAAAAATAGCTATTGTTCTAACTTTAAAAATAAAAATATCATATGGTTAAATATTTGGCCATTTATGCGTTAGACACTAATAAACTTAGTAATACAGATATCGTGCATTATCATTCAGAATTAGCAAGTTCTAGTTACAAATATGGAAGATTTCATGCAATAGAAATCAGATACGCCAATCAATGCACCAAAGATAAATCTTCTTCTTCATTGGGGGCCTGATGGCCAATTGGAAGCGCTTTGTCCTTTGGTGACGCAGGCTTCAGGTTTGAATCCTGGTGGTGGCATGGATGCTTGTGTCAAAATAGCTATTGTTCTGGAATTTAACTACTGTAGGTTCTATTTAAATATTTGGCAAATTGAACACAGAATGATTAGAGCGACACTCCAAACCAAATTTTCTTTATTGAGCCTTAAGGCCGACGGTGGGCAGAAAAAAGGCATTTTGCCTGAATGCACAGGTTTCGAGTCAGGGAATTCTCTTTGAATGGGGTTTGTATTTTAATATTAAAAATTATTATTTTTTATTAAATTAGAATCGCCATGTTTAAATTGTAAAAAAAATAGCTATTGTTTTGGATTTAATCTATTAATTTTTTTTTAAAAAAAAAAAAATTTGGCTATTTTCACCTGGAAGTATTAAAATATATCAGATGGTATAGCGAACTACGGTTTATGGATGTCTGTATTTTCGGATTTTTCTATAGGCCTTAAGGCCAAGAGGTTCTCAAGAACAAGAGGGGCCTACATTTTGTGAATAGCAAAATTTGAATGGGGTTTTCTAAAAGCAGTCAACCACTAAAACGCTGAATCGAAAATAAGGAGAAATTCTATGGGATGACTTGTCAAACATAAAAATGTATTGTTAAGATTCAACGAGATGGTTTGATTTAGTTATTTTACCATTTTATGGAGAATAAATGTCCAAATAATTTTTATCACTTTTTTTTTTTGTTATCCATTGAATATTTTTATAAAATTAGTAATCACAACAAGTTTCATTTAACATATTGATATACACTGAAGTGACAAAACAGCCCTTAATATCGTGTCGGCCCTCCCAAGGAAGTGCAGCAACTCGATTGGCAGATTTCGAAACATGAGATGTCTTCTTTTTTTACGGAGTAGGGTTGTCAGCCCATACGCCCAACGCTTGACGGCCATATTTTGGGACGAACAGTTTCGATGATGTCCGAACCACTACAAACATCCATGGCGGGCGATCCGGTGGCCGAACGTTGGAATTGTACCAGAATGTTCTTCAAGCCAATCGCGAACATTCAGGACCCCCTGATTTATATTATAATAAAAATATTTGTTTTTTATATAAATCTTATTATTATACATAATTATTTATACATAATATTTATATTTATAATATTTATATATAAATATTAATATTATACCAAGTTATTTATAAATAAATACATCATAAATTATTATAGATGAATTTATTATGAGTTTATTTATAAATAATTACAAAATAACCTTAGAATTTCAAATACAGCTCTTACTAAAAGGCTAAAAGTTGTCAAAAGAAAAGTTAAAAGTTTTAAATTCAATAAAATAAATCAGAAAATAATAATAGAATATTTTTAATATAAAGGCATCATTGTCGAATTTATAAGAAATTATTTGAAATCCAAATTTCTCCGCATTAAAAAATTCAATTTGGTTATTTTTAGAATTGATTTCTGCGGTTAATTAGGAAAATAATAACTTTTTTTCAATTCCTTTTATTAGCTCACACACTCTCGCCATAGGTCTCGGTCGTTTTTCAGGCGGTCGACCAAAATACTTTTATTCATCCACTCAAGTTCAAATAATTTTTTTTTTTCGGCTAATAAATTTGCTAAAACTTATTGGATTTGGGAATGTTGAATTCTCAAATTAAGATATTAAAATAAAATGTTTTATGCGTCTAGCTCCATTTTTTAAATTCCTAATCGTTATTGCTATCTTTAATTCCCGTCATGCGGTTATAAATAAACGATTTTCAATTTCTCTTCACATGAATTCTAAATCAGCAATTTAAAAACTACTTATACTATGAAATATATACTGCGCATTTTATTTCTAGCGATATAAATAATATCTTTATTATTATATATATATTGATTTTTGAATAGAATATTTTAATAATGATATACACTCATGTCCATAAATTAAGGATAATTCAGAATCACACAGAAATTGAACTATAAAATAAAAAATTTCACCTGTAGAATTATCACACACATCTTGAAGAAGAATATGCAAATTACAGGAAACCACCAGATCGCGCGGATAATACTTCACAATGACGAGAGTGTAAGAGAGGGGTATATAAGGAATGGTAGCAAAGAAGTAAAATTGTTCACTAGCGCTTTAAAAGCCTTTCAATGCAATAATCGCATAGTTATGGCACAAAGGAAGCATTTGGATGATTTTTTACGTGGTAGAATTATCGGACGACTGGAATGTGGACGTACCCAGCTGGAAGTATCCGAGGAACTTGAATCCCAGAGTGTCATCTCCAGGCTTTGGCAACGATTCCAAGAGGATGGTAATGTGAGTAGATGTTACAGCACAGGTCGCCCCGAGTTACAACGCCGAATGAGGACCGGTATTTAGCAGTTACTGCCAAAAGAAACAGACGGAGCACAGCATCAGACCTGTCTCGTCAGCTTTCTTCAGCTACCGGTACGACAGTTTCAAGGCAGACCGTGTTCAGACGCTTAGGGCACATTGGTCTATATGCTCGTAGGCCTGTCAGATGTGTTCCACTTACCACAACTCACTGTCGCCTGCGATTAACCTGGCGTAGAGAGCATGCATTGTGGACACCGCAACAGTGGTCTTGTGTGATGTTTTCCGACGAGTCCAGGTTTAGTTTGCAATCTGATTCTCACCGGACTTTCATATGGAGAGCGCCAGGTACCCGTTACCACCAAGAGAACACCATTGAACGACACCGTTACGGTGTTGCAGGATGGCTCGTTTGAGGAGGAATTATTCTTGGTTCCAGAACTGGCCTGGATGTTCAGAGTGTAGCGATGACAGGCCACATCTATCGGGATGTCATTCTGGAACAACATGTACGTTTGTTTCGGGGCGCCATGGGTGCTGAATTTCTGTTTATGGATGACAACGCCCGTCCTCACCGTGCAAACATTGTAGACGAATGCCTTCAATTGGAGGATATCACCCGTATGGATTGGCCAGCATACTCACCGGACTTGAATGCAATAGAACATGTGTGGAATATGCTTGGCCGACGAATTGCAGCCCGTCAACCCCTCCCACCTGTCAACCTGAACTTCGGAGGGCATTGCTTGATGAGTGGTGTAATATTCCCCAAGATCAGATTGATAATTTGATACTCGGCATGCCTAGGCGTTGTAAGGCCTATATTGCATCGTCCGGGAGACATACTCCATATTAACCATCATACTAACCATGTTATATTGTTTTTTGTAAATAGGTTCTTTTTTGAAATTTGCTCCAGGAGTAAAAATCGCAATTTTTATTAATTATGACAAACATATAGCATCTTTTATGCTCTTTTCCTTTTGTTTAATAAATAGACTTTACAAATAAGTCAAATTTGTTTTGCTTCTGTCTCTTTCTTTGCCTGAACTTCATTATCCTTAATTTATGGACATGAGTATATTTTATTATCTCTCATGTAATCCACAAACTTAAAAATGGGAGGTGAAAAGGCCTCATAAGTGGAATAGCCTAGGGCCTCTTTTCATCTAAATTCGGCCCTGGTGCCATGGATATTTGTAGTGGTTCGAATCAACTGTAAACCGTAGGTCCCGGTCCCAATACTCTCGTAGAGCGTTGTGGGGGTAGTGTTACTCGCGTCCGTAGCCTATTTTCAAGCTGCACGTGCACCCTGGGTAGTGCTAAGTGAGTAACAGCTCTGCAAGCCTTTGCTTATGACATAAAGATTAACTATTTCTATAACTACATTATAAGAACATATTTGCGATAAACTGAACAAAAACATAAAATTATTTGAATATTAAAATTAATTAATTTTTAATAAATTGAATCGTCATAGGTTTTTTTTCCTCTGGAAGTTTTATTATTTATTCTTATATATATATATATATATATATATATATATATATATGAGGATCTATCATCTAACTTTTTAAAATAAAAATATCAGATGGTATAGCAGATTGTGCATCTCTGCATTAGACAATAATAAACTTAGTAATTAGATATCGTTCATCATCAGCCACAATCAGCTAGTTCTAGTTACAAATATAGAAGGTTTCCCGCAATAGAAATAAATATCACAGAAATAAAAACAACACGAAGTCGTCTGGAACCTCATTAAATACCAAACGACAGTCAGACGATTGCGACTGTCTGGCGTCAGTGTAGCGTGGAGACGTCGAGCGAGATAATGACATTCTCAAAATTCGAACTCTTTGAAGTCGGCTTCACCAGCGGAGCATGCTTCCACGCGATCCCCACTGACGACCAAGCGTGGAAGCAGCATCCATTTTGCTCTAGTTCAGGTTTGGACAGCCCGCGGCCCGACTTCAACATTTTTCAGCCCGCGAGATTGATCACACTTTTACAAAATATATTTATTTTTTTAATGGCCAAAGTTGTGGAAATCAATGTATTAAAAAAAAAAAAAAAAAAAAAATACATTCTGTGTGCATCCATCTATTCAAAAATGAACCGATGAAATTATGAGAAAAATTAACTTTGATTTTAAAACAATATTTTTGCTAATATAGGACAGATATTGCCTGTTTTATTTATGAATTTTCAGTTATAAGTTCGCAGAGTAATTAAGTTATATTTTACGAAACTCATAATGAGCGCGCATCGATTTGCAAAAGCTAAGAGTGAAAGAGTGTAGAAACAAATATCGCACTAATAAAATAAATATTTTTTAACAATTTAATTTTTTTATATTTATATATTTTTTATATTTCAAATCAATTAAAAAAAAATAATTGGTAGTGTGAGTTTATCGGCCTGGTGAGAGTTTTCCGGGTTTTCTCCCATACGATACGCAAATGATAAGTAGTTTCACCTAAAAATCCTCCCGGAAGGCATGGTCTCGGAGTCAAGTCAGACTTCTACCTACGGGTGCTCCTTCACAACAGAACAATCATCGCCTTTCCCTCCTTTTATGAGACCACACGGTCTTGGACTTGGTCTAGATCAGGGGTCTCCAAGCTACGGCCCGCGGGCCAAATCCGGGCCGCCAGTGTCATCCATCCGGCCGCGACAGCGAATAGCTTATTGTTGCTGCTAAGTTAATAAGTTGGATAAAAACCAGAATGGTAATAACTCGGTTTTGTTTACTTGCTAGGTAAAGCTTTTAATGACAAGCATAATACGTAGAAAATTTAACTTAAGCATAACAACTAATGAATCCCACTAACAGAAACTAGTGAACATCCAACGGTTATCCTGGGTAGTTATGTTGGGGTAAAGAGTATCGCATATGTATGTATATCGATGTTTGGAATGTATATATCCTGAATCAAACATAGGATTTTTATCCTGAAAATCTCTTAGAACGGGAAAAGCTAAATGAACGCGAATGAAACCGCGGGGTATCCACTTGTAAAAAAATACTAATGAGATTTATGTAATTGTGATTTTTCACTGACAATAATTTGTAGTTGTGGATCAATTTTATCACTAGATGTCGTCAAGTGTCACGGTCGTATCGATATACACAATAGTAATTGTAGTAATAGAAACAGCGAATAGCAAGCGTAGCGTAAAAGCGACTAGTCTAGAAATTAGAGATAATGGCAGAAAAATTAAAACGGTTTTGGCCCTTGGTACTTAGTGGAGTAAACAGTATGGCCCTAAGGATGGAAAGTTTGGAGACCCCTGGTCTAGACCAGGGGTGGCCAACCCGCGGCCCGCCTCGAACATTTTTCCGGCCCGTGAAATTGGTCACACTTTTACAAAACGTATTTATTTTATAATGGCCAAAGGAGCGAAAACCAATGCATTAAAAGAAAATACATTCTGTGTTCATCCATGTATTCAAAAATTAGCTGTTGAAATGACGAAAAAAAATTAATTTCGATTTTAAAATAATATTCGTGCAAATA